>JAUTDX010003539.1:0-53374 GCA_030844895.1 Ambrosia x helenae
TGTAAAGGTCCAAATACATCACAAATAATGACTACAATAAAACCTTTTGCCTTGCACACTAGTGCACATTGCATGTCTTCATAAATGTAGGCACTTTTCAGGTGGGCTAGATCTTGTAGTCATGATAAAGAACCTAGTTACTATGATCAGGAGCCAATCATCTTTTGGTGAAGTGACAGCCTCATGATCTTTCAATACGAAGGTTGTGGATTGAAAACCACTTAGAGCAAATTTTTTCTTAGTTGAGCCAGAGGTTTTACCACAGTGGGCCTTCGGATGGTGAGTTTCCTTTGAATGATGGCGAGCCGGGTCATCAGCGTTGTATGTGTTCAAGGGCGTGGGTGGCCTTTTGCCATTGGGTTTACCTGGGTGACCGGGCTTTTTCGTTGGACGTTAAAAAATGACTATAATCAGGAGATACACGATGACACGATAAATGTATATATTTATGATTTTATTGGTGAATTTTTATTATTTGTATAATACACGAAATCTAAACTTACCATCAAATTTCATTAGCGTATAGAAAGTTTTAGGATTTAATATAATACATATTCTAAAAGGCATACGCTTAAGTATCTTACATTTACTCTCTGTATATGCGTTAATATTATATTATGAATCGATAATAGTCATCGTTTAAACTTTGTGCATTATATATGTTATAAGATCCTACAAGACGCATGTGTGCATCTAAAAAGTGCCACACGAGTATTGTTTTAGTGTGACATATATTTTTAAAAAGTTTAGAATGAACTGATTTGATTTAAGGATGCTAGTATACTACAGGACTTGACTATAGAACTAATTAATCTATATATCTATATATATTTTAAAGCCTATATTCTACATGGCATCCAAAGAGGTTATTCTCTCCCTTGAGAGTGCCATGTAGGATTCCATGTGACATCAATAAAAATAAATAAAAAAACATGAGTTATTTTAGGAAAAAAAATAATTTTAAAAACAAAATTAGATTTTTCTCTCATGTTTCCTCTTATAATTTTTAAACGTTTAATATATTTTTATATACGGGATTATTTTAAGAAAAAATATTACCAAATTAAACTATAGCGTTTTATTATCTTTCCAACGAGAGTACCATAGTTCTATATAAAAAACGGAGAAAAAAAAACGACTAATTTTTTTTGTAAGGTTTTGTTCATACATTAAAAAAAACACAATGTTTTCAGGTTATTCAGTAATCATGTATATGCAAGTCGTTAATTATGTTTCAAACCAGTAAATATGAATTCTATTACAGCATGTGTTAGCATTGGAATTGTACATTGTTCTAGGTTATGTTTTAATATTAGTATTATACATTGTTTTAGGTTAGGTGTTATCCGAAACTTAAAACGCATCAGGCTATTTCGTATGTAAAATTAATATGTCATATTAGATTTCTCAACTCCGGGACTCTCCCGGAATATAAATCTACTCTATGTAATATTTATAAAAGTACTAAAACCATATTACTATTGTTTCTATACCTTTTTCAAATATCTAACTCTATCCTAATACCAAATATCTCTCGGTTTGGTGGGACAAACCAATTAATTAGAAACTTCACAATCATTGAAAACAATAGCATTCAATTGTTTTAAATATCTATCCACTTAAGTAGTTGGGATTCATTTATCATATTCCCAGGTCAGCTTTACTCTTATAAAAACAAGGACCATAGTAAGTTTTGACCAGATATCCTTGTAAATGTTCCACATCAAGTTCACAACTTAACCTTAAATTTATAAGATATAAAAAAACTGTTCAAGCCCACTCTCTATATTCCTTAGGCATTTCTAGATTTGGTTGACTTTGAACTTGTCACATTTCTACTCTTATACCCTCCAGACACAGACTTTGACTCCTTTGACTTTGACAATTTGACCAAATCCGCTTGTGATTTAGTGATTTCTCTTTCAGGGGCGTTGCAGGTCGTAACGGTTGTTCGCGTGATTTGACCGTAAGCTTAGAGGTACTGGAATGTGCCGGCTTTTGTGTGTTTAGAATAGCAGCATTTTGATCTTCCTTGTACAATGTGATTTACTATGGGAACTCGATATTTCGATTTGACAGAGGAACTGAATCATCAGACGGGCTGGTCGTGCTGTCCATGTCATATATTAGATTATCTGACATGGCAGGCAGCTTTTTCGAGCTCGAATTTGACTTGGAGGAAGATGGTCTTCTCAGCCTTGTGAGGTGAATTACCTAAATAAGCCACCAGATTGTATGTAAGTACATAATATAACAACATTTTCTAATCCTCAACCACCCAAATATAAACAAAAAAAAAAAAGCAGGAATTTTGGTTCAAACCTATGATATAGAGCAACCAATATGGTAAAAGTTAAATAATTTCTAAAAATCACAAAGAATTTCGTCAAATATGATGATCAAGTGCAAAGTCTTGTTCAACCTAATTATCAAGTCATTCATATCTCATTCGTAATCTCTTGAAATAGGACATGGCAAATGATAATCTTACCACGAATACGGGCAAAGTGCATGAAAACACAATGAACTTATTTTTTTAACCATACCCACCATGCAACAGAACATATTCATATTCTCATTTTGATGCTATGAAGTCAATGATCTGTCGTCTAGATTTATTACTTGCATGGTTTTGTAACAAATTAAAAGTTACATCATATGGTTAAAAGTGTAATAAGTTTAATAAGGGTACACCAACCTTTTGCTCAGGACCATCATGTCTTTCCTAAGCTTGGTGATCAACGTGTTTTTTCCTGCGGATTAACATTTCCATTCCGCAATTCTCTATTTTATCAAGAAAAAAAATATGTCAACAAAACTGAATATAAAGAAATATTAATTTTCTTATACCATATGATAAATGGGATTGAATTGTACCTTTAGTTATGAGATTCTGCTGAGTTGAGAAAATCAGATAATTCTTTGATTGCGGCATCCTTTTCTTCACATTCCTTCTGGAGTTTGCTAACATCGTGTTTGAACCGAATATTCACTGTAAAGATGGACACTATTAGACTAGTTATGTATGTAACTGTAATTATCATAGTCAAAGAACAACATTTTTCCATGAAACACACTTGGTTTTAAAAGCGCGAAGCGCACAAAGCGACGAGGTCTAAAACCGAGGCGCAAAGCGCAGAGCGCAAAACCGTTGGGCTTTTCGTAGGCGAAAGCGCAAGACGATTATATAATTTTTTCTAATATATCCTATAGGTTTTTAGCATCCTTACCCCAAAATATAGATATAAATATGGTTTATATATGATTTACTTAAAATGTAAAACCTTTTTAGCTATATGTATAACACACTTTGAAGCACAAAAAACAGCCCCTGTACGAAAAGCGCGTTTTTCTGCGCTTTTTGTACACTGCGCGCCTTGAGTGACATAAGGCGCATGGATCTGCGCCTTAGGTCACCTCGCGCTTTTTAAAACCTAGGAAACACACAACTGAATTTGAATCAACATAAAGCTATGATCTTAATGTTCAGAAGCTCTCACAAGCAAGAAACCAAAGCGATCTATTTTGAAAGATAGATAAATATTACACATAATTTATCCATATTTAACGCATTAACTATTTCCTGAAAATTGGACAACTAATGTTCACGGGTCAACCCAAATCGTTTTGACTTCTGATCAATACAAAACAAGCCATATGCTTCTTAGCTTAGTGAGTCGAAACAGAACATAATTAGTCTGTCTTCAATAACTTAACAAGATATACAGTTTATCCATACCTGAACATCTATTGAAGAGCTAACACTTGAGCCCAATCTGACAAATCAGACATGCGCCGTTCTTCTTGTTCAGCCTCACTAGCCATTTTAGACCGAATCATATCATTATCATCAACAACAGATTTTTACTAATATCCACCTGAATGAAAGAATAAATAATAAGTAAATCCACCAAAAACTTTATTTATAAACAAAACAACATGATTTCTAATTTAATTTCTCACTTCTTTATATTCTAATGGTGGTTGTTGATGATCACAACGCGTGCACCCGCAGCCAGAACACTCAAAATCATACGATGCGATATCAGGTTTATCTTTGAAATAATTCACCTGCTCACATAAGTTGTCAAGCTTTTTCCTGCATACCTAAAAGCACTTCATCCTGCAAATAGTTTGTCACAAAAGATACAACTTTAGCCATTTTTAAGGTCATGATGGCTGAAATTCAAGATGTAATAAAACCAAATACATCTGATTAAAGCAAGCAAATGTGTTTTTAATCAACATATGAACAGAGGCGGACCTATGTTTTGTATACGTGGGCCGGCCACTCCCTATGATTTTTTTTTTTTAAATTTTTAGTGTTACATTTTTTTTTAATGACCAACAAAAGTTTGATCACCAGGGTAAACCAAAAATGACAAAAAGCCAACCACGCCTGCGAACGCAGACAGTGCTGGTGACCTGCCTGCCACATTCCAGAGGAAAACCCACTGCCAAAAGGCCCATTGTGGTAAAACCTATGGTCAACCTAAAAAAATTCGCTCCAAGCGTGACTAGGGGTGCAAACGAGCCGAGCGCTCGCGAGCTACTCGAGCTCGGCTCGGTAAAAAGCTCGAAACGAGCCAAGCCTTATCGAGCTCGAGCCGAGCTTGAGCCTAAGACAAAGCTCGTTTATTTATCAAGCCCTAGCTCGAGCCTGACATGTGAAGCTTGTTAGCCTATTTTTTTTTTTTAAATATTAATAATATTTACCACTCATTTAAAATTGTTTAGTAAACGAGCCCGAGCTCGAGCCTCACTTATCGAGCTCGGGAGCCTAAACGAACTATTAGTTATATTTAATATATTAATTAATAGATAATAAACGAGCCGAGCGCGATATATAACGCCACTGCATATGCTAACTTAATTACTACACTTACAGAAGAATTAATAAACCCTAAATTTCAGAAGTGTAACTGCTACAACTTACAGAAAAAAATTAATTAAAAAATAATAATTAAACAAGTAAACATAACCGATTAACTAACCCTGATCTTAACCGACTTTTGTAACCGAACAATAATATTATTCTTGTTGGAATTAACAGCAGCAGCTGCAACAACAGCCACAATCAAAAACCCGTTGCATAGGGCTAAACATATCCCAAGCCACAGCTTCTTCACGGCTCGCCGCCGCCGATGGCTTTAGCTGAGCTGGCTTCTTCAGCTCCAACAACCCGACCCTTTAGGTCCACCCATGCCAGCTGTTTGACGGATCTTACGGGTCGGGTCGGAGGAATAAAGTGGCTGGATAACCGACGGGGTGATTGATAAGGGAAATGAAGGGAGATAGTGACCCATGGCGGCGGAGAGTAACGGTGGTGGGTTCGTCGGCGTTGGTGGTGGTTTGCATGGTGGTGATAAAGGGGGGGGGGGGGGGGGGGGGGGGGGGGGGGGGGTAGGGTTAAGGAGGGAACGGGGTGGATATGTCTGATGGGTTTGAAAATAATGTTTTGGGGGGATGTATTATTGTTATTATTATTGGTAGCCGTTGGATTCTCGATGTTTAAATTTTGAAGCATGTTTTTTTTGTTAGGTTTTGTCTATGTCTATGGTTTGTTTTATTTGATTGTCTTCGGTTGGTCTCTTGTCCGTTAAGCTTGTAGGATGCCTAGATGGTATGTGACTCACACTGGGTGATGGTACGGTGTGGAAAAACCTGTTGAACCATATCTTTTCTACATTCATTCATTTTGATCGTTTGACGGATTTTAGACCGTTTGACAATGGTTAAAATCATAATAATAAAAAATTTTTAATTTTAAAATTAACATGTAGTTAAGATATCCTTCAAGGTTTATAGAGAGCTAATTCATTTTGGTTCATGTTTTTTATGTTTTTTTTTGTTTTAACTAGTTGAGTTCAAAACTAAAACCATTTGAGTACCTAGTTGATAACTCTAAAATTACCAAACCCACCACCACCATACACCTCCAGCAACCACCATTTCCTCTCTCTACCTCTTTTATTCTCTCTCTCCTTGAAACCCCCTTAAACGTCACCCACCACGCCAATCACCAGCACTCTCTCTTCTTTACACACCCATGCATCTGTGTGGATGATCGACAATCAAGTAGAGGAAGTGAGGGTGATGAGTAGGTGGGTGGAGTGCTAGCTGGTTGCAGGTTGTGAAGGAAGATGAGCAAATGAAGGTGAAAATGGTTGTTGGTTGTGGGTGTTAGGGGTTTCAGAGGTTTCAATTGAAGGTGGGTGTATGAGGAAACTGGATTGCTGGAAGTTGGAAGTGGAGTACAAGAATGGCGGAAGTGGCTCGGTGCAATGTATGTGGAGGTCGGTTTCAGTAGAGCAGTGCAGTGCAATGGTGGTGGCAAGGGAGTTGAAGATGGTGGTGGTGGTGGCGGTGAGATGATGAAAATATATATAGAGAGGTTTGTGTGTGAGTGATAGTGTATGTATCATTAAAATGGGTAAAAGTATTTTGTAAGTACCTTGGTCCTTATGCATTAAAAGGTTGTTCCAAGGCGTAAAATGACTGAAATACCCTTGCACTTAACTGATTGATTAACGACGTTACAAATTTGGACTCACATAGTTACGGAATGAAAACATAAGTATTCAGAAAGTTAAAAGTTTTAGTTTTGGACTTAAATAATTAAAACCACAAAACAAAGGGATTCAAAGGGGAATTTGTGAATCCAGTTAGGAACCGAATTCGTGGATCGAATACACATAAACAACTCGGTTTCAGACGGGAGATTCGAGACGAGACAGAAATTAACGATAACAACGTCATCACAGATTCGTATTACTACAGAAAACGGTTACAGACACTGTCATCAGTAGGATAAACATCTATCTCGTGGCCGGGGGAGGTCGGGCATGACCTCCCCCTTGAGAGCATTCTAAGCACAAACTCAAATCTACAATGAAAACCAACACATGAGATACCACTTTGTAGATGAAGAATTTTAGCTAAAACAGGATATAATGATCATTACAAGTCACAATTCCAGGTGCGGAAACCCTAGAAACTGAACAAAATGATAATACGCAAATCACAACACGTAAAATACCTTTTCAATCACCATTTTTATAGATTACTTGTTCAAAATATTCTTACAATGACCTTACAAGTTAATCGAAATCAACTTAACACAACTTCAATCTAGAGAGGAACCTGACCACAAAACACACACACTCAATAACTACTCTATCTTACAAAATGACCAAAACCTATATATACTGTCTTCAGGTTCGCCCAGTTGTATGGTGCGAATGTGGACTTTGTCCACATTCGCCCAGTTCTTCAGTACGAATCTACACAACCTTCAGTCAGCATCCACATTCGCCCATTCCATATCTTCCTTCGCCCATTCACAACATACATTCGCCCACATGAATTCATCTTCGCCCATACTATTATCAACTAACATATGTTAAATGTACAATCCAAATCATTAGTCGCAAAAACGTGCATCTACAGAATTAACCTAGGTTCATAACATACCTTATTTAGTCCTATGTTTAATATTTGTAAAATGCTTCAAGACATCTATGCTTGGGTTTGAGTACGATTATCCATATCTATACTATATTATAAAGCATTTGAGAAGGATACTAACAAACTTAAGTAATTACAAACATTTTTTACTTATGGTACAACAAGTTAATGAAATTAGATAAATTGATAAATATAATTAAATTGCTTTGAATTATATAATAATAAAATTTTTAATCATCATATTCTTGTAACATGATAGTAATTAAAAAGAAGAAACTGAAAGGATGCAAACTTCTTATAAAAGTAAATGATTTATTAATTACTTGAGAAAAATTAAAAGACAACAAACTCTTATAAATGAAATTTCTTTTTTCTTTACATAATAATAATGGTTAGACTGAAGGTAAATGTAAAGAGAAAGCAACCAAGCATGATGCTTTCCGTTTGAATACATCGAAAGACGTGAACTTATTCCGGCAAGTAAGGTTACTCAAGTGTTGTATGTTTTGTCTCTACTTTGATTATGTTTGTAAGTATTTTTGGATTTTGGTTTTAAAAATATCATTTTTAAACAAGAAATCCTTGTTTACTCTTGTTTTGATGATCTTGTAGGAGCTTCAACTTTTATAAACATGTATATGTATTTATGTATTATGGTATACATTTTTTACATCATTTTTTTTCCCTTCAGTTTTACAAACACCTATTTTGCCTTAGCCATGATAACCTTGTGAAATATAATAAGAGATTTAGATTAACTATATCATCTAATCATGTATAGATAATTATATCATAGCGGGGAGTTAAAATGAAATTGATGTTGATAATGCTTTTTATATAATATAGGGTTAGAACTCGTGAATAAAGTAAACATACAAATGATTGGTCAATAGAAAAACACAAAGCTTTACTTTCTATAAAAAAAGGATTTGTTAACAGACTAACACTACAATTAGTAAATGTATCGAGTAAAAATTGAAAACATTTTTGTGATAAAGAACTTATGGATCGCTATTTAAGGAGGTACCCATGGTAACACGACCTACAATTCAAGTTTCAAGTAAGATAATTGGTTTAGTGTTATGCACTTTTATTTTTATTACAAGATAGTTCAGTATGAGACTAGAAGTGAATCATATCTATCAAGCATTGTAGCTTGATGTGCTTGTTGTAGATTTATTTTCAATAGAGCAATTCAGGTGCTAATAATAACGATTTTTAAGACTTTGTTATTTGGGATAAACACATTAGATATGTAATTTTTCTTAGCTTTCTCTTTATGCATGAATTTATAAAAAAATATTTTTTCTTTATAACTAACAGGTTAGAATCCCAGTTTTATAACTAACTAGGTTAGAGTCCAATGTATTGTAACTAACATGGTTTTCATTATGAAATTGAACTCAACCATACCGTTTTGTACACACCCCTAAAATTAGCGGCATAAGTGACGGAAACTAGGTACACAACCATGGATTTAGGAGTTATTAAATGTGATTCATGCATGACAAAACATGTATAGGAATAAGATTCAAGTCTATTACGTGAGGGAAACTAGGTACACCGTACAAAACCATGAATTTAGGTGTTTTATGCTATATGTGAAAATGTTTTTAGACGTGACTATAGCAACATAATACATCTAGGTAAATAACTCATTTCATGATTTTCTCTATAGTATAACAATAGTATTAAGGTATTAGTTAAAAAATTATTTTGTTTTAACCAAGTGAAATACACGTTCGTCCGTTGACTAAACACTGTGCCAATGTAACCGATGTTGCCTAAGCATCTTACATTGTTAAAAAATTAATATTTTAAAATTCGTTACATCAAATGGGAATTTCAAAAGTATGTCACATAAAGTTACAACTGATGATAATTTTAATGTATCTAAGACTGATTTATTTCTGAATTATTTAATTTCTGTACATCACGTACACCAACATTACTAGTAATATTATTATTATGAGATTAGATTGTTACAAATGTACATAAACAAAATGTCGGCAATTAGGAATGTTAATTTTAGAAATTGATGAAATGGACAAAAATGCAAGAGAACGTCAATGGCTAAACATAAATACATGCATGTTTAATAACTCTTTACCGCCAAAGGCATTATAGCCCAGTGACATCTTGGTGGTGGGATAAAACTTAGGGACTATAAATTCCTCGTTAAAAAAAAAAACCTCTTTACCTGTATTATTTGAAAAAAAAATCTTTTTATGGTCTACTATTCTTGAATTTTGGGCCAAACATTGTGGATTAGATTTTGGATTGATCCAGGCCCATTTTTAAATTTCAAATCAAATTTTCTTTTACCGATTCAGTATTTTTATGTAATGACGTGTTTAGGTTAACCGTTAACCCCATTCTTGTTCACTTAAAACCTTGAGAATTGAAGGACTTAAGCTTTATTTATTTTTATTAAAACGAATAAAGTCTAGCTACCCAGGGTAATCCAATGTCAAAAGACGACCCTATAAGTCCACGATCGCATATAGCGCTGGGTAGCCCAAACCCACCATCTTCAGTTCCAGGGAAAATCCGCTCCTTGAAGGCCCAGTCTGGTAAAATCCAATTGAAATCATATCCGAACTTAAGATCTGTGGCCTTTAGTCTAAATCTTCACTTTTCCTCCAATGTAAACACAAATCATTTTATTTCTGTTTACCAAACCTTAAAATATGTGTTATTAAATGTTTAAACAATTCAATATCATTTTAAATTAAATAAATCCATCCAGATCATTTTTTTAATTATATGCAATTTATGGAAAAAAAATATCGTTGTCCCCTTTTTTCCACTTCCTTTTTTTACCGTTAGAATTGCATATTCTTAATAAGTATAATTAAGCTTATCTTTAAGATAAAGTTGATTCTGCCATACCAGACATAAAAATAAAAATAAATTGAGAAGTGCCACGTTAACACCAACTTAATAACATAATTACTTGTTTATAGTGGAAAAATCAAACCTAATTAGATATGAATCAATTTATTAGTAAAGATCGATGTGTCCTAACTAACACAATTAGGACGTGTGGCTAAAAGAGCACCCACCTAATTATAATAATATCACTCCATAGTTGAGACGTGGTCCAAACATACACCTTAACACGCACACACATCAAATATATAGATGTCCGGTCCCACTTTAGATAACCCGTGTTGTCTTGCCTAAATTGTAGGATCTTAATCTTCAACAAAGTGTGTAATATTAGGCTATAGGGTATGGTTACGTTCCTAGTTATTATCACTAGTATTCAATACCCATCACGTCATCATCACATCATTTCAACCTCCATCACTACCCTGCACCTTTCACGTTTTCAAATTAAGGTTCGTGGCAAACGTGACAATCCTTACGGTTGCCACGTCGTGAGGGTGGATGGCTGTGTTCCGTGGCATCACTACCTACCACGGGCCTCTCACGACACGCATACCATGTAGCCTTATGTTATACAACACAGATCTACAATCCACTCAAGACATACAAAATGAGGCAAGGGATTAAAATTCTTTACCTTTTTTTTTAAATATTCACTTTCCATTTCCAAGATACATGTGAGCAATGTTTTTATAACCTAACCGTTCTCATCTACCAGCTGTTTAAATGGTCTCCTGATTACACTGATTAGTGTAGTTTAGAAAAACTAGACGTCAGAGTCACAAATACATAAACAAGCACGCATGCACACATAGGTAAATGTACAATTTTTTATCGCTTAGTGTGAACTGGTAGGTACAGGGCAAAACGGTTCCTTCACACACGAAATTACCACTTTGCCATCCGCTTGCATACTGTTACACCAACTGTTGTCATTTAATATATATAATAATTTGCTATGCTAACAAAACATGGAGCCTGAAGTAAGGGTGTTCACGAACTAGGTTTGATGGTCACTAAGCCAAACCATGGGTTGCGATTATCTTTTAACCGGTTTAAACTAAACTAACTCACTAGTAATGGTGTGGCTTAGGTTTAAATTCACATTTTTTCTTCCTAATAGCTAGATCGATTATATATATGCTAGTCTACGTTATGTTTGCAAAGTGGTGTTAGCGAATGTGAAAACACTCTTTTAAACCGAACAGTAAACACCCCTAGCCTAAACAAGTAACAAATAAGTAAATGAGATGTTTGAAGGAAAAAAAATGAAACTCCAATCCAACCACCGATTTTGTTGCCGGTGCAACCATCCAAACACCATAACCGGCGGGCCTAAATGAAGGTGGTTCAAAAGTACTCAACTGGCCTAGTTGTGTAGACGGTTCCGGTCCATTTCTAAGTACATCGTGTTTAACATTAACAAAAATACCCACAACACTTTGGTTAAGTGCATCACATTATCAAAATAACATAATACAATTATGGTAATTAAAGCATATAGTTACAATAACAAATGGAGTCTTCTTATTCCCAGATTTATACATATACACCAAATACAGGTGCATAGTATTATTTCTAATTACCTGATAACAATTCTCATTTACAGAAGCAAAGACATTACCTATGCTTAAACTTGTGTTACAAGCTTCTGTTTATGCGCGCATGTACATTTTGCATGATGGTCCAAAAGCGCCTGAAAAAAATGTCCCAATGATAAACACAATTAGTGATTTTAACAATTAACGAGTTAGTTATGCTTGTTTTTTTTTTTTTTTTCATGTCATACCTCAGCTTCTTTCTGAAGTTCTTTTATATAGTCAACAGCCAAATCCAACATGTCAGCAGTGTTTGTTTGCTGCAAGTATCAGACGTGAAGGCTTTATCTAGGGGCTTAATAATAATTATAAGAACGTTAAAATAAAGATTATTTTTACGAGATTAATCTTACCTTGTCCATATTTGGAACTAGATCTTGTAGCTTCCTCATTCTTTCGCTTATTCGGGTTCGTCTTACCTGAAAATATCCAAAAAGAAGTATTCACGTACCTGAAAAGTCAGGGATGGGGCATCTCGATCCCTTTATGGTTAACGGGTCGGTTTGGGTTACCCTTTTGTTTCTTATGGGTCAAATGAGCAATTTTTACGATATGAGCAGAAATGGGAACAGATTGAAAGTCACCAAAGTGCATTGGAAATAAGGCGTGACAATTCCAGACATAAAAGCGTATTAGGAACTAGCGTAGACTACTTCGGGCCGTAAATGGGTTCCCCCTAACTCATTTAATATTGGTTGGGAAAAATGGTTCGGTTTGTTAAAACTAAAGTCTAAGATTAAAAAAAATCACCCACCAACTTAAAAACCCCGCCAGCCTATTTAAATAAACATGTTACATCGGTTGGATGGACCAAGAGCATCTGGTTAGGGTTGAGATTTTCAACAGAATTAATTAAAACGAGTTATGTTTGGGTTACACGATACCAACCCGCCAATCTAATCATGACATGAAATGCTTATTGTGATAATATAACTTTTATAGGCATATTTAGCGCATTTATTTTTATACAACTCAACAAATGACGATAAAAAAGTTGTTTGTTGTTCAGCGTGACCCACTTTGATCTGCGCTAAAAATAACTGCTTTTGATACAAAATCACTTTGATGATTTGATCCCTTATCCAACCAACCCGACCCACCATATATGAAAGGATGTTTACCCTCTCGGCGATACTTCTTGGGTGAGTTGCGCAACCCCTTTTTGCTCTGCTCTTTAAAGGCACATAATCTTGATGTTGCATTAATTTATCTAATTCAGCACTACTTGCAGGCAAACTCAAGTGATGAACAAGCGTAGTAGGAGCACGAATTCTCCCCACATCATTATGCTAAGCAACAAAAATAACAATCAGATTACAAAATGATTAAAAGTTAAATAAACTCACCAAGTATACAAACCATCATCCATCATACCTGATTCTCAGACGAATTTAGACTTGATAGTTTATTCTGATCACTTTCTCCAAATTCTTTCAAAAAACTATCAGACAAAATGTCTGAATCATCCCAAGAATTCGAACCAAAGCCTCCATCATTACGCACACTTTTCACTTCCATAACTTTGGACTCGTTTTCAGGGATTCGAGGCAGCAAACCAGAAGATAAGTTAGATAACTGTGACCCAGACGAGAACCCCATCTCATTTTTCATTCTCTTAGCTGATGTCATCATCGAACTCGGAACATTACCCCTACTAGCTCGAAAATCATCCATCGATCTCATCATAGGATAACCTACAAACCAATCAGTTCAAAACTTCACCAAAGTCCATCATGTAAACCGTTACACTAATTACTAAAAGATTATTGCTTTTGTTGTTAACATGTTATAAAGAAAAAATTAATTTACTTAACATAAAACTCCACTTGCACTAATAAACATGAAAAATCAAGAATAATATGATAACTGATAAAACCATCTTCAAGATTATTGCTTTTGTTGTTAACATGTTATAAAGTACAAGTACAACAACATAGATATTAACAACTTTTTCTTTTCCTTTTTCTTTCTTTATTTCATGAACTTTACCAATTTAAGTACTCTATTAAACCATTAATGGTATTAATTTCTTCCCCTAAATAGCCAAACAGTAACTCATACCCAATAATTGCCTCAAGTTCAGATTTTTAACACAGAAACATACACATAAATAAAAAAATTAATTTAGTTATATACTTATATATAACACTCCACTTGTAGAAATAAACATGGAAAATCAAGAATAATATGATAATTGCTAAAATCATCTTCAAGATAATAGCTTTTGTTGTTATAAAGTACAAGGACAACAACATAGATATTAACAACTTTATCACTTTTTTTTTCTTCATAAACTTTACCAATTAGGGGACTCTATCAAAGCACTGTTAACACCAACAAGTTACCCTAAATGTCCAAGCAGTAAATTACACCCAATAATTGCTTAAAGTTCAGATATTTAGCAGAGAAACATAAACATTAACAAATATTACCATGACCCATATCAAGATTTTTAACAATAACTGCTCCAAGTTCAGATTTTCAACATAAAAATGTAAAAATAAATAAAAATTACCATGACCCATATCAAGATTTTTAACAATAATTGCTTCAAGTTCAGATTTTTAACAAAGAAACAGAAAACAAAAATAAAAATGACCATGGCCCATATCAAGATTAGCCACAATAATCATTTCAAGTTCAGATTTTTAACACAGAAATGTAAACAAAAATAAAAATAACCATGACCCATATCAAGATTATTAACAATAATTACTTCAAGTTCAGATTTTTAACACAGAAACATAAAAATAAAAAAAAATTACCATTACCCATATCAAGATTTTTAAAAAAAATTGCTCTAAGTTCAGATTTTTAACACAGAAACATAAAAATATATAAAAATGACCATGACCCATATCAAGATTATTAACAATAATTACTTCAAGTTCAGATTTTTAACACAGAAACATAAAAATAAATAAAAATATCCATGACCCATATCAAGATTATTAACAATAATTACTCAAGTTCATATTTTTAACACAGAAACATAAAAAAAAATAAAAATTACCATGACCCATATCAAGATGACCCACAAACCGGCCGGTGAGCTATTCTGCCGGACAAGATTAGTTGAAAGATGACTCATATCCATAGACTCATCAACAGTAGAGCTAGCAGTAGAATTAGAATTATAAACCATCGGTTCTTGCTTTACAGAATCCATAAACTCCGGTTCAAACCCCTGATTCATAACCTGCTGACCGGTTGAACCGGCACCTGAATCTTGAACCGAACCGGCGGCAGCAGCAAAAGATGACATGAATTTCATCAAACTCTTCTCTGTTTCAGCATTTGAGACTTTAGAATTAATAAACGGGTCGCTATCATCGTCTCCAAACAACCCGTTGTTGATCAAATCAGAGAAATATGAACTCGGTGCGGATCGGTACCGGGTCAACCCGGTGTTCATAGCCTGTTGTGGCTGCTGCTGATGGTGGCTGTTATGAATATTATTAATCATATTATGGTGGTTATTATGTTGGAAGTGGTGATGACGTTGAAGATCTGAATCCATAACTGACCCTTTAAAGAAAAAAGTAAAATTTGAACAAAATGTTTATAAATTTTGTTACAGAAATAATAAAAAAAAAAGGTTATTGATTGGGTATAAGTTGTGGTTTAACAGAGACCCATGATAGTGAAGTGCACTCAAAGTCTTGTTGTCGAAAGTATGGAAAACTGTGTGAAAAAAAACAAAGGGAAGAGAATGCTAAAAATAGGAAGGAGATGATAATATTATCATGAAAAAGAGGGGTTTGAATTAATATTAATATTTTTATATAAGTGTGAAGAAGGAGAAGTGTGGCATTGATGGTGATGAAAAATGGTGGTTTTGCACTTTGTGGGAATAGCCTGGTGATATGAGATTTCTTGTATTGAATTGTGTTGGGTCAATCATCAATGGTTGGTAACAAAGCTTATAAAAAACAAACTTTAATGAGATTTTTTTCTTTTAAAATATAATATGTGTATGTATTTCACATCAAATATATAGCTGACTCTAGAAAGAAATTGTAAAGTAATTAAAGCAGAATATGACACTATCCATGTTTCCGCTCTCTTGAAAGTTAATCCTAAAATACATATGAGTTGAATGTTAAAAGATTAAAGTGAAAGATTGGTTTATATTAGTTTGAATGTTTAGAATTATCTTATTTAAGAGATAATGATGTTTGGTTAGTATTAGATTATGATTGCTAGAAGTATTTGAATAGGATTAGTATGGTAATATTAGTATAAATAGGGGTTTAGGTTCATGTTTTAATTTGTCCCTTGTTTGTTTGTTTGGTAGAATAGATAGAGTCGCTGGTTCGTCCCTCAAATATCTTGTGTTCGTGTTTGATCTAATTGCTGGGCCAACAGGCTCAATATACATTTTGGTTAAAATTAGTTTGAGGTTAAAATAAGTTTTTTTCGTCAAAATAAATAAGTTTTCTTTTTCGAAAAATATCAAAATAGTTTCACCGACTGCATTTATATTTTTATGTTGGCTTGTGGCAACGGATATTAGTGGCAATGACGGTTGTGATCGCAGTGGGCCAGTGGCGGTGTTCGATGAGGCAATGAGGTGGTGGTGTCAACGTGGTGACGGTGACGATGGCGATTGTATTGGTGACTGCAACGGTAAAAGTTGCATGGAGGCCATAGTAGTAAAAAAATAAAAAATAAAAAACCATTCACTCCAATATCTGTTACTATTAATTAAAAATGTTAATTGTTATTTTAGCATTGTATTTTTAAACAACTTTAATTTTAATAGTTAAGTTATTTGTACACAACATGAAAATACGAGTGTACCTTTTTTGGTAACTCGTCCCAGAGGGTCCCCTATTGAAGAGATATGTATCCGCGCATGTGTACGGCCCCACATCTCCATACAAACCAACACATGGCGCTGACGTGGACTTCCAGAAGCCTGCGCAGGAGACCTCGTACATGACAGCTGTCACCCGACAAAGAAAAGGACATTCAGCCAACCAGAGGCCATTATTCCCTGCTCCATGATCACCTGCAGGTACGAGGTATAGAATAGTACAAGAAAGGACAGTCACGAGACACGTGGACCAATGACAGAGCGACAACGCAACAGATGACAACGGCTGAGATCGTACAACCAGCTGTCATTAGTTCTCCAGCCAATTATAGGCCCCCTCAGGAGCCTATAAATACCCTCCTACATCAAAGGAGGAGAGGTATTCAACATCCGAAGGAGAATTCTTATATAGTTGAGAATGATAGATTATAGTCGAAGCGCTGTAACAATCTTGTATTAAGAGTCTTGTATTGTCCGCCTGATCATTAATAAGATTCATATCTTTACTTGTGCTCTTATATATATATGCATTGTTTATATTGGTGTTTCTTCACTTGTCGACTTTCATGGGTAGAGATATGAAGACTTTTATGGCTAGAGATATGAATCGTGTAAATCACATACACAAAGATAAAGACAGGAGTTTGATTTTTAAACCTATACTACGTCTCATGATCATGTTGTTTTATGTCTTAGAAGTACAAACTCATGTTTAACACTTTTGTCGAGCCCACAACTTCAATCTACAGTGACCTTTTGTTAGTCCAAGTTTTATCGTTTCAAGTTGAGTAGTGAGGAGGTGACGCGGAACCAGCATGGTCGCGGACTCGCGGGACACCATATTGCCCACCGTATACCGCTTATTTTTCGGGGTTGAGAGGATCCCTATCCAACACACAACGGCAAGAAATGACATGCCAAATACCGTGACACTGGGTGCTGTGACCAAGGTCGACAGCTACTCGACCGCCGCCAGCCCTTGGCTCTCCCAGATGCTCGGATACCCGACCTCCACCCGCCTGAAGTCACGACAGTGGAATAATTGGTAAAACCTCACCTCTCATCCAAGTCGAACAGACACCACTCGCAGAAAATAATCTGCGAGTAATATAAGGAGAGTGGGACCATTCCTCATTGGCAAGTCTTCGCTTACTTGAATGTTGTATTTGTAATGCAGAGAGTATCATACGGCAGGGACCATTCCTTTCTAAAAATATACAAAGTCTAAGTTGACGTTTGAAATACTAACATGGCCAACAAATTAACCCAAACTATTTCACCTATAATACGTTATAATTGGAGATATTCCGCGTTTGTTTAATAAAACTAGTGTTTTCGAAGTACGGCGCGTTGCGCCGTTGGCCATGATCTACGCAATGGGAGATCGAACGTAGGCGAAAGAACTATACGAACGTAGACGAAAGAACTATATGAACGCACACGAACATATGCGAAAGTACTATACGAATGCAGACGAACGTTGGCATAAGTACTATACGAACGTAGACGAAAGAACTATACGAACGTGAACGTAGACGGCAGAATTATACGAACGTACACGACCGTAGATGAAAGTATTATACGAACGTAAACGAAAGTTGGTGGCGAAAATGGGAAAAAAAAACTTAACCAAAAAGTCGGTGTCCAAATTGGGAAAGAAAATTAAAACAACTTACGTTGACGAACGGAGAGGAACGTACTGTACGAACGTAGACTAACGCCGCATAAAAAAATTGCTATACGAACGTAGACGAAAATACCATATGAACGTAGAGCAACTTGGGTTAAAGATCGGGTGTTACAGACGAACGGAGACGAAAGTATTACACGAACGTAGGCGGACACTACGTAAAAAAGAAAGAAATAAAATGTGGCAAAAGTAGGGGAAAAAAAACTTAACCAAAAAGGGTGTTACAGATGAACGGAGACGAAAGTACTATACGAACGTAGACAGACACTACGTAAAAAAGAAAGAAATAAAATGTGGCAAAAAAGGGGAAAAAAAACTTAACCAAAAAGTTGGTGGCCAAAACGGTGGAAAAATAAAAATTGTGGGAGAAAAACCTAACGAAAAAGTTGGTGGCAAAAATGAGGAAAAAAAGGAAAAGAAAATGTGGCCAAAATAGGAAAAGAAAAACTTAATAAAAAAGTTGGTGAGATGAAAGTACTATACAAACGTAGACGGACACTACGTAAAAAAGAAAGAAATAAAAATTGTGGGAGAAAAACCTAACCAAAAAGTTGGTGGTCAAAATGAGGGAAAAAAAAGAACACCTAAAGAAAGGAAAAGAAAATGTGGCCCAAATAGGAAAAGAAAAACTTAATAAAAAAGTTGGTGCCAAAACGCAAAAAAGAAACTTAATAAAGAAAGCAAAAAAAAAAAAAGAGGGAAAACGAAAAAGTTGGAAATTAACTATTTCTTACACCTCTCCATTTAATATCTATATCTATACTACTATATAGTGTATTCTGGACGGGCAACATCGTCATTTCATATTTATTTATATGGGCAAAAATGTAATTTCATTAGATTAGTAAAACAAATTTAATATGAAAATTTAATACAAGTCAAAGTTCATTTATAATCTCTTTTTTATTAATTTTGTTTTTGATATATATCATTGATGCATTTTTTAAGACAGATGTTTTTTTAGTTTGACAAAATTACAAAAGTCGTCCTTTGTGTTTATAGCGAATTGCAAACCATGTTCTTTAGAAACACAAATTACAGAAAACGTACTTTGTGTTTACAAATCTTTACACGTTATGTCCTTTGACACTAACTCTGTTAACTTTTCTTGTTAAATATGGCCAAGTGAACCCCATGTGAGGGTAGATTAGTCTTTTTACCCATTTATTAAAAAAAATAATCTTTTAATACATAAAACTATATACACACACAACTCCCTTTTTCTCATCCTTAAGTTTAATCTTTCTCTCACTCTTTTCCAACCGACATTATCACCCACCACCACTATACCCTCACATGAGGTCCCCTTGGTTATATTTTAACGAGAAAAAATAACTGGGTTAGGGTAAAAGGACGTAACATGTAAGGGTTTGTAAATACAAATTACGTTTTCTATAATTTATGTTTTTAAAGGACATGATTTCCAATCCGCTATAAGCATAAAGAATGATTTTTATAATTTACTCTTTTAATCTTCAAGACGCTCATTAATTATGTATATACACACATCTATGTCGGTTCACCTCCTTTCAAGTGCCTCCTCATTGTAGAAACAACTCTTCACCTCCTTTCCATCAACACACCCTTTAAACCGCCATTGGTGCGACTGATCACATCTTCAATCATTGTGTTTCTTTCGATATTCCTAATCAGTTTTAACTGGAATTTATTTTTCCCTTCCATTTACCAATTGAATCCTACTTTATAACCTTCGCAATAGCAACATGGTTTCTATATTGACGGAGTTGAGAAGAAGACAAGCCGAATCACATGTGATGTTCGTGTGTCCACAGCCGGTGGTTGAATTTGGAGGTCATATGAACCAAATTTTTGGAGTGCAATAAGAACACATTAATCGTGTGGTAATTGCTTTGATTTAGCTACTGTTTTCATGAAATCTTCTCTTTTTAAGGGTTTGTTTCTTTGTTACAAAACATATAGCATATACTTTTTCTAAACAAAAAAAAGGTAATAAATAATATATGGAGCAATATATTGATTATAAGTTTCTTGGTTAATTTATATTAGATGTTTTGTTATTGTTAGTTACTGATGTTAGCAACCATTTATATTATTGAGAAATTAACAATTTAGTTTGGTTAGGTAGAGGAATCAAATCTGAAATCTTTGTTTAACACATCATAAATTCAGATACATAGCCTAAGTGAAGATGTTCCTTCAGCGATTACTAAGTTAAGGCTAGGAAAATTCTTGATAGTAGAGGAATTTCTACTGTTGAAGTTGATTTGTATACTAATAAAGGAATTTTTAGAGCTTCTGCTCCAAGTGGTGCTCCTTTGGAATGTAAGTTCGCTGATGTTTTGTGATTTAGAATACTTCATTATGTCTGTTAGTAGTGGTTGGAGTGATGTTTTCAAGTTATACACATTAGTAAACTTGGTTAAAAATTAAGAATTAGTAACTTCCGTTGAAATGTAAGATGATGATGATGCTTTTATTATTTACTTAATTACTTGCTGCAACATATAAGGAGTCACTTTGATAAACCAGTGGCCATAGATTTGACCGGATGTCTGACCATGTTAAAAATCATAATGTGATTTTTATTACATCTTCTTTGATACTGCAGTTTATCTCCTCCCAAAAATAGCTGGAGTACGAACTTCAATTAGATAGAATTAGAATTAGAATGATTTTTGTTGTTTAACTTTTGTACAATGACAATTAGTTAATGGACTTTGATTGTTTAACAAGTAAGGAATACGTTTACATTATGCTCACCGAAAGAGGATAAGCAACACCCGCTGCTGTAAATTATAAATTATCGACTCCACTGCAACGTACGAGCTCACAATACAATATCCCGCCCGCATAAACAAATTTTGTACCAGAAACACACGTAGGGGCTCGAATGTAACATATTATTACTTAGGTGCTTTAACCAACCGACATAGATTGTCACCTTAGTTTCCTCGTCGTTTAGACGGCACTTCAAATTAAGCAGAAAACAAACAGCGAGCCAATTAACTAAACAACGTGCAGTCCCGCTGCAACGCGCGGGCTCCTGCTAGTATATATACAATGTACCTTAAAAAAAGTTGTTTTTATTTATTTTTTATATTATAAATCTTTTTTAATTTAAACAAGAACGAACCTAACTCATCAAGTCGGCATTCAAACATGATTGGCTCAGTCTTGTGTAGCAGAAGTTAGATGAAAAAGTAAATGAAAACCAAAGAATTTTCTTGCATAGGTTACACAAGTTTGACTTTTGGAAACTTCAACGAGACAATGACGGAAAATCCTCATCTTATGATATACCATGAATGAGGTGGGGATACGACAACCATGTATTTCTTACCTTGAATACGTACCTTCAATCATTTGTTTCTAGAATTCAACTAATTACCTCGTCCTCTTGAGTATTTTGAAACCACAGGCTAATTATGAGTATGATTATGGGAAGGTATTAAAGAATTATACACCCTCTATTTAGGATTCATAGACCCTGGCCCATATCACACATTAATATGAGGCTGCTATATGCTTTAAAATGTGATGTCACACCCCTCAGAATAAGATGTCTAAATGTGTATGAAACCCAAAACTCTTATCGGAATACATGAATTTCTTTTTTATTCTTCTCAAAATCTTATTTACTACCTCATTAATAATATTTGTTTTTCCATCTCTCAAAAATTGTTAATATCACAAGTTCATACCAAAATACAAAATAGTTTTGTATGTAGGGCTATTCAAATCGTTCGCCGCTCGCTCAGAAAATGCTCGAAAAATACTCGCTCGATGCCTCGACCTTTTGCTCGGTTTGTAAATGAGCCCATCGGCTCAGTTTGGTTTGTAAACGAGCCAAGCATGAGCAAAGGTCCGCTCAGCTCGGTTCGGCTTGAATAAATTTTTATTTATTTATTATATATTCAATTATAAATATACACACAAATTACAGATATATTTATATCTTTATATATAATATTCTATTGGATTTGACTCAATATATAGAAACTTTAACACTAACCCAATAATAACTTTAACACTAACTTTAATAGTAAAACCATAAGTGACAGTCTTGACTTCTTTATCATTCATCGCTAAACGTTGTTTTATATCACCATACGTCACAATGCAACAACTGTTCTCTGCAGTATGCTCATCGCTTCACCAGCGTCGTCCTCATCCTCACCTTCGGACACTCGATCTCAATATCAGTGTTATTATCGGACAGTTCGATCTTAGTTGTCACCCGACATTTATAACATCGAAGGAAACATCCCTATGTTGTCCAAATTACTCTCCGCTTGATTCTCAATCTGCGCTCGCTTGGAAAAATTCACACTCAAAAAATGCTCATTCAGTTTTCAGGTCAATTGTAAACGAGCCGCTCCGTTCAGTTAGGTTTGTAAACGAGGCCTATTCGTATGTACGTTATATATACTAATAATAGCTTCAAGCTTGTTACGTCATTCAGTGTTTGAAACCGCTCTGATTGGTTGACTATAAAATAAGTGACAATGAAACTATTGATTTTAAATCGGTTTCGTTACTTTCGTACATGATCTTTAGTTTGTTTTTCTTAAGCTTACCTTACATATGTATTAGTAATCACCTTTGAAACCTTAGAACGATACTTTTTTCGGACCTAATGAAATCAAACATAATATATAGCATTTGATAATTGATATGTTCACACTTTTTATGATATTGAATTCTTACTTGGACAAATGGATAAAATTACTTTGGACTTCTTTGTTCCTTTTGATAAGTTAATAGAGATATAGATAAAACGAGATATTAGAACTTTCCAAGACATGCATAATAAAACCAAAAACCCTCAACCTTAATCAGTTAAACTCTTGCTTTCAGTCAGGGCCGACTGTAGCATAAGTCAAATGAAGCAAGGGCTTTACGCACCAAAAATTAAGGCCCCCAATCATCGGCAGAACCAGAAGTTCTAACGCTCTGGCGGCTAGTTTTTTTTTTTCACGGAGATCAATGTTTGACTGGTTTCTTGGTGTTTGACCCTTCAAATTGTCAGTAAACTAGATAAAATATAGCGAGAAAGGAGTAGAGAAGGTTTAGATCTTATTTTTTTTCACTTGTAAGAACTCGTCGTTGCAAGTGAAGATGAAGGAAAAATTGCAGAGGAATAGGAAAATAATATAAGGTGCCCCTCAAAAATAAATTCATTTTATTCCTTGTTTTGCTTTCCATATGCAACGTTGTATGATTTTAATTTCTTAAGTTTCACACTAAATTATAATTATAAATTGGTAGATTGCACTCGTGCTACGCACGGGGATATACACCGTTGTGTCCATCAGCGGATGATGGTGGTAAGCGGGCCTTTTGATATGTCCCGCGGGAGGAAGAAGGCGGTGGCATGTTCTCTTTTGCGTGGGAGCAAGAGGATAAGATAGATAAAGATTGCACATTTTTCAAACCAAAAACCTTAGTGGCCTAAATGAAAACAAAAGAAACTAAACTATTGCCTAAGATGTTATGAAATAATATACAGTAATATAAAGGAAGGTTGTTGTACAAATGTTTTTTATCCTATAAATAGCCCTTAATTTGAGAAGTGAAAGAATTTTTTTTTTAATTTTTCCCCCATATTGTTAAATATGTACTTTAGTACCAAAAAAAAATAAATAAATAAGGGGAATTGGATTTTAATAATCCAAACTTTGTTTTGTTGACCGACAATAATCTGTACTTTAGAAATTCCCAACAACAATCCCAACGTTCACCGTATTGGCCGACAACGAATTGAAGCCGAGTTTCACTTATCATGCTCAAGCTAATTCGTAAGCCTAACACGCATATTAAATAAATAATTATTATTTATATATACATATATATAGGATTTGGTTCAAATGAGAACCTTTCCCCAAATTGAGAACTGAGAGAACCATTCTGGGCCACACATTTCTCTAAGGCAAAAAAAAATTTTTTTTTTTTTTTTTTTTGCAAAAATCGCTGCTTTATATGTAAGAAATTTTTTTTGTATTTTTTTTTCAGTATACACATGTGTATAATTGCATTATACACATATGTATAATGCAATATACACATATGTATAACTGAAATATACACATATGTATAGCTGAAAAATGCTATATACACATATGTATAATTGTTATATACACATATGTATAATTGACATATACACATATGTATAAATGAATAAAAAATTCAAAAAAAATAAAAAAAAAAATTTCCTTGCATAAAAATGTGCGATTAAAGCAAAAAAAAAAAAAAAAAAAAAAATTTTTTTTTTTTTTGCCTTTATATGAAATGTGTGGCCCAGAATGGTTCTCTCAGTTCTCAAATAGGGGTTGGTTCTCTTAGGATCCCTACCCCATATATATATATATTATAATTAAAACATTTATTAAAGATAGTTAAAAAATCTATAAATTAATTAAAAAATAACAAATGAACAGCATGAGCTCTCAAAAACTAAACAAGCTAAGTCTGAGTTTAATGAGCTCGGTTAGTTTGCACCCATAGTATTTCATTTGGGATTAAGACCACCAAGCATGGTTGTTTTTGCTTGAAACTATCAAAAATATAAATTAATATAGGATAAAATAAAATATACTCCGTATAATATGATGAAAATATACTAACAATAAAATAATAATACTTTTCTAATTATAGACGGATTATTTTAAATGAAGAGGGAGACCGGTGATTAGTTTATTCTTCATCGTGGATCACGAGTTTTCTAAAATCTAAATTAGTGATCTCCTTTAATTTTGGAGGTATGACTTTTAGGAGTCAACAAAATTTGTTTATTGTAACTTGGTTGGTTTTGTATTAAATATTTAAATTAGTGTTTAACTAATACTAAAATAGTGAAAAATGTATAATTAAAACCAAATTTAATATAGCTAACACAATTGGTGAAAATTGAGGAAGCTAGAGTGAAGGTCATGTGGAGGTTGAGGGTTCGATTCCTGTCGGAGTCATATTTACCATATGTGGGGGTTCCACCTGGGGAGATCCCCAATCCAGGTGGGATAGGTAATCAGTACAGGCTGGCCCATGATGTTAGCCGGAGCTCCACCGGTTGCACCACTTGCCGTTAAAAAAAATAATACTGTAATGTAATATAGCTAACACAATTAAATATATTTGATTTGACGTGGGTATGCGGTAGCTAAAAGAGACAAAAATATTAATTGTAAATTTATGAAAACAAAAAACGTCTTGCATTTTCACCGATGATGAGTTAACCCACCCTATGTGTGGGGTCCTCTATTGACCGATCTCATAATCAACATGATTTGATAAATTGGTAAATCACAAACTTGAGAAGGTAAGTTCATCAAGATCATCACATTAGTCTTTTGTGGTAAAATTTAAGGAACTGATGGTGTTGTAATTAAGGTATTGTTGATTTGTATTGAAAATGAATTTTGAAAGAAAATGATATGTACAAAATTATAACTATTTAAATGAGGTTCTAATGTCAATGAGTATTTTTTTTTTCCATACGCCACTTCATGGGCTTTTATTGGGTGATTCGGCCTAGTCAAACATTTAGAGTCTTAAGTCTTAAAAAGTTGTAAGTTTATCGTATACAAATTTGAAACCATAAGTTAAGCATGTTACAAAATTAAATCTACATAACCAAATTTTGAACTTTGAAACTTGCTCTAAAAATGTGACAAGTGACACTGATTTCATTTATGCAACTCTTTATAATACCAATTCCTAAAAGGAATAACTCGTTGGGTAGAAACGGTAGTTTAAAGATTTTATACAGAACATATACTACACTCATATGTCTTTATGAGACGAATACGTGACCTATATCACAATCATAAACCTATACGAGACATATACTACACTCATAGGTCTACACTCTATAAAAATGTTTGTAAAAAGACTAAACCTATACGCTCTATATACATATTGTATAAAACAATTTGTAAAAAACACAAACTAGACGTATGCGCCCAATATAAACCTATACGCCACATATAGGTATTGTATCGAAATCTATATCTATATCTATATCTATATCTACATCTACACTATATGATAAAAGAAAGACTGAATTACAAGTTTTGTCCTTTAACTTTATACCAGATTGCAAAGAATGTCATTTATGTTTAAAATTGACGAGTTTTGTACTTTACGTTTCAGAATCTTGCACGGTTTGTCTTTTGAGCCCAAACCCAGTTAACTTTTACCGTTAAATGAAGGGTAAATTTGTCTTTTTACACATTTATTTAGAAAACCATATTAAAATTAAAAAAAATAAGTGGTTTTTTTAACCTCAAAATTCTTTGAAACCCTTAATCCCATAATAAACCCACCGAGAAAGAAACGACCACTGTTCACCACCATACCACAACCGTCATCTCCTCCACTGTCGCCACCACCTACAACCATCTCTTCCAAAACCCTTCCCTCTAACCGTCAACCCATAATTTTATAAACCATCCGATCCAAAACCCGAATCTAAATCTGAATCCGAAGGTTTGTAGCTTCGATCCAAAACCCGAATCTAAAACTTGGGTTTGATTTTAGTGAAATCTTCAGGTTATAGCTGTTCTAGGTTTTCCTTGAATATTCAATTTGGGTTTCGATTTTAGGGAAATCTGCAAATGTTTAGTTGTTGAATCTTGATAAAGATAAAGGTGTAGATAGTGAATTGTTGAATCTGCAAGTTTGTAGCTGTTGAATCTTGGTTTGCCTTGAATACTTAATTTAGGTTTGCCTTGAATCTTGAGTGGAGAGGTTGTGTGGGGGTGTTGGTGTGTTTGAGGTTAAGGAAGATGGTGTTGGTGTGTTTGAGGTTAAGGAAGATGGTGTTGGTGTGGTGGCAGGTGGTGGCAGGTGATGTATGGTGGTGGTGAGGGACACATGTCATTCATTATAGCCATCTATTTTTTTTTTTGTTTTCCCACATATATCTGATATTTATTATTGATATGTAGTCTTTTTTAAAATTACCTAGACCTATATATTTAGTCGAAAGTGGCGCAGCTTCCTTAGACGGGCGGGGTGCCCCCCCCCCACCCCTTGAATTTTCACTCAAAAGTTTGTATTACATAGATAATAACATATTTAGAAATATGATTTTTTGTGGTTTAAGTGGTTAATGATTTTAGTATTATGATGTACAAATTGTTGGCCCAGAAAATCAGATCAAACACGAATACGAAATATTTGGGGAGATGAACCCGCGACTCTTTCTATTCAATCAAACAAACTTACAAACAAGAGACAAATAAAACCTTATTGACAAACATCCGGTGATGCCCCATCCGTCCTTGCCCGCCAACTATGACGTCATGCTTGCCCTTGTTGTGGATCGGGATTGTGTACTTGGATGCCTCCGATCTTTCCCTAAAGGGACTTCATGTGGGAGGGACGGTCTTAGGGCCCAACATTTGCTAGACGCTCTTAGTGGAGAAGGGTCAGTGACGTCCACGGGGTTACTCTCAGCTATTACTGAAGTCGTCAACCTGTCGCTATGGGGTTTGTGTCCCAGGGTTCTACTGAATTTATTTCCTCGACCCCCTTACCCCATTATTTAAACCTGATAACGGGATTCGGCCCATTGCAGTAGGGGCCATTTGACGTAGATTAGTTTCTAAACTGGCCATGAGGAAGGTTGGGAAGGGAATGGCTAAGTACCTGGGAGACTTTCAATTTGGGGTGGGGACTCCCAATGGGGCAGAGGCGGTGCTTCACAGCGCGAATAGGTTCTTCAGCTCCTTCCATGCGGATGGGTCTTTAGCTATGCTTACTATGGATTTTTCGAACGCATTTAATATGATCGACCGCACTGCCCTTCTTCGAGAGGTTCATCAACATTGCCCGTCTATCTATTTATGGGTCTAGTTCTTATATGCCCAAGCAGCTAGGTTGTATGTTGGTAATGATTGTATAGGGGCTACTACGGGGGTTCTACAGGGGATCCTTTAGGTCCCCTCCTTTTCGCCCTTGCTTTAGACCCTATGGTTATTCGGGTACAAGAAAAGTGTAAACTCCCATTTCATGCGTGGTATTTGGACGATGGGACAATTATTGGTGATGCCACCAAAGTTGCTAAAGCCTTAGACATTATCCGGCTGGAGGGGCCATCATTGGGGCTTCAGCTTAATATTAAGAAAACTGAGATTTTTTAGCCATCTTGTAATGGGGTGAAACTTAAGAACGGGCTTTCTCCCAGTGGGATTGGTAAGCCAGAAAAAAGGGTGAAGCTCCTCGGAGGGGCCGTTAGCCGTGACTCTTACTTTATCCGCGAATTGGCAACGCGGAGAGCATCGCGCGCGGTTGACCTTATGAAACTCTTGCCCTGCCTTAGGGATCCCCAGAGTGAACTTCTCTTGCTCAGGTCTTGTATGGGAGTTGCTAAGTTTCTTTTTGGGTTGCGGACCTTTCAATCCTCTATGATGGATGAAGCTGTGTCATGTTTTGATAAGGGCCTATGGGGAGCCATTGAAGACATAGTGGTATGTGGGGGGGGGGGGGCGTTCTTTGGTGACCTACAGTGGCGGATGGCGTCTTTGCCGATGCGGTTGGGAGGATTAGGACTCCTCTCCGCGAAGGATGTTGGGATGTATGCGTTTGTGGCGTCACGGGCTCAGTCTTGGAACCTTCAAGACCACATCCTACGAAATAGCGGGGTTGTTGGCGTGGACTTGGACTACAAGCAGGCCCTTGAAAGGCTAAATGACTATCTCCCAGGTTTTGATATTGGCATTTTTTCTAACAAGGACCCCCCCCCCCCAAAGCCTCAGAAAACTTTGGCGAATGCCCTGTTTGGCAAAATCGCTCAGAGCCTGGGTTAAGTTTTTGGTTCCCCCCCCCCCCCCCCCGCCAGAGGGCAGTTATTGAATGCTTGCAAGGCCCCACGCCCAAGATTTCCTAACTGTTATCCCGATCGAAGGTTTGGGCCAGAGCATGTCCCCTATTGAATACAGGTACATTCTTAAGTATCGTTTGATGATCCCCAAATACCAGGAGGATGAAATCTGTCCGATTTGCCGTAAGGCCTTCCTAGATGAATACAAGGAACATGGGGTTTTACTGCAAGGAGTTACCCGGGTTCAAATATCAGCATGATTGGGTTCGAGACGTTTTGTGGGACATCTTAAGACGTGCTGGGATCTCAACCAAGAAGGAGGCCCCTGTGAACTTCCTCTCAGATCCCGCAGAAGGGAGATCCACCTTGCGTCCAGCAGATCTCCTTGTCTTTGGGTGGGCCGGGGGGAAGCATGCTTGTGTTGACTTGATAGATGTATCTCCTCTAGTTGGGTTGAGGGATAGTGGGTTTTGTAGCAGGGCAAGCGGTACAGAAAGCAGATGCGAAGAAGGTAGAAAAACATGCTAAAGCCTGCGAGGAAAACCAACATGTTTTCGTACCCCTAGCCTTTGATACATTTGGCTCATTGGCACCGGAGGCCACCCGTTTCCTGACCAGGGTCCAACGAGTTATTCATAGTAGTGTCTCAAATCCGGGTGGGCAAGGTTACGTTTTTAGTCGGTTAGAGTTTGTCATTCAGAAAAGGGTGGCGGCGCAGTTGTTGCCCGCGTTCCCGCTATCTTAATGTAATTTGCAATGTTTTTTATTTAATGAAAAAACGTTCATTCATCAAACAAACTTGACAACCTTTTTGTCCTTAACTTACTTTTTTTTTAATGTGTTGATTTAATAAAAAAATGTGTTTATTTAATAGAAGATTTAGACTTTTTTTAGATATCTGGCATAAAAATCAAGTATAGGATTAAAACCAACCACCTAGTGGTCTTGGTCCAACGTTAGGTTTGGTGCGCGTGCAGGAAATTGTTAAACGGAGATAAATGACAGCTTAAATTTGTTTTCTTTAACAATAGCTAAATTATTTCCTAATCCACAAATGACAAACATCTTAAAATACCAACAAAAATAATTTCAGATCATGACCAAAACCTTTATGATGTATGGGATGATGTCACTGCATGTGGGCATGTGACGATGATGACTACGGAGTATTATTTTTCATAAAATCTTAGAGTTAACTATATTAATAACTTGCATTAAATTTTAATTACAAATAGATTTTTTTTGGAAGGTGAATGTCTCAGCGGTAGAACCAAGCGATGACAGACCAAGCAACGCGAGTTCGTATTGGAGATTAGACCATTGACTAGTCAAATAGTCAAAGTAGTAATTGTGGTCAAAGTTTTCCTTGCATCATGCCCTAAGACTAGCTCCTTGTCTTGTACCCAAATTTTAGTCATTTCCTTTTCTCCTAGAATTGTATCTGCTATAAATTGTGGCATCTTGTTCAATTGTAATGCACCAAAAAGATTATCAATAAAATACTTTTTTCACATCACTTCTCTTTACTTCTTGTACCAAACCACCTAGTCATTTTGAGAGTCGTTGGCTAGAAACCAAACCGGCCGCAAGGCCAAACCAACAAACCCAAACCCAAATACAAAACCGCTTCCGCTTAGAATTTTTCATGGTATCAGAGCAGTGTTCTGATCCTGCTCAAAAAAAAAAAACCTTAAACTCTTTACCGCCGTACACCACTACTGTTGCCACCATCAAACCCAAAACAACACACCTCTTCCTACATTAACCAACCACACACACAAAATACTCTATGTTGTGGTGATTAAACTTTGTTATTGTGTTTACAATAAAAAAGGGGTGTTGATAAAAAAAAATTTACTATTTGAGAGGAGATGAATATAAAAAAAGGGGGGAGGCAATGACGGGCAAAAGCAAGATGGAGATAATCGAAGACCAAGTAAAAAAAGTCGGGTTTCTTTGCCCGCAAAAAAAAAGTCGGGTTTAAATTCTTAAAACCCGCAAGAAAAGAAAAGACGGGTTATTTTTTAAACTCGCAAGAAAAAAAAAGTCGAGTTCTTTGAACTCGCGAGAAAAAAGAAAAGTCGGGTTTTTTGAACCCGCAAGAAGAAAAAGTCGGGTTCCTTTGAGCCCGCGAAAAGAAAAGTCGAGTTCTTTGAACTCGCGAGAAGAAAAGTCGAGTTCTTTGAACTCGCAAGAAGAAAAAAGTCGGGTTCTTTGAACCCGCAAGTAGAAAAAGTCGGGTTCCTTTGAGCCCTCAAGAAGAAAATTCGGATTCCTTGAATTCGCAAGAAGAAAAGTCGGGTCTGGAACCCGCAAGAAGAAAAGTCGGGTCTTGAACCCGCAAGAAGAAAAGTCGGGTCCAAGTCTATGAGCCCGCAAGAAAAGCAAACACTCCAACTTGAGGGGGAGTGTTAAAAAAAAGGAAGAAGAAACATTACTTGGCAAGTTGGGCGTTCGTGACCTTCACGCTCCAACTTGATGGGGAGTATTGGAGATTAGACCATTGACTAGTCAAATAGTCAAAGTAGTAATTGTGGTCAAAGTCTTCCTTGCATCATGCCATAAGACTAGCTCCTTGTCTTGTACCCAAATTTTAGTCATTTCCTTTTCTCCTAGATTGTATCTGCTATAAATTGTGGCATCTTGTTCAATTGTAATGCACCAAAAAGATTATCAATAAAATACTTTTTTATTATTGTCTCGTTACTGGAAGGTAGAGAGATCCAAGGCAAGAAATGTAAGCAGATGGTCAGAGGCGTTATTGGGCAGGGGGAGTCTGTTTCTTTCTGGACGGATCTTTGGTTCGGGGAAACGATTCTAAAAGATAGATGGCCATGCTTGTTCAAATTAGAAAAAAAGAAACGATGCAAAGTTAAGGATAGGATTGTCAAAAATGGGGAAGTTTATTCTTTCAAAGGCTGCTGGTATAGAGGTCCCAGGTCTGTGGAGGAGATGTCCGAAGCGCAAGATCTGGAGCGCCTTCTGTATCAGTTCAAATATGGTGGTTCAAAAGACTCTTGGGTTTGGGGGCAGAAGTCGCAAGGGATCTTCACTGTGGCTGATTGCAAGCAGTGGATTGAAGAAGATAGGGTGGGCTCGATGCAGCCGAAGGTTAAATGGGTGGGTTGGGCGCCTTTAAAAACTAATCTGGTGGTTTGGAGGGCTGCTATGGATAGGCTGCCGACCAAGGTTGCTTTGGCCAGAAGAAACATCCAATTGGCTGACGTGAACTGTTCCTTCTGCAGCATGCAGAGTGAAGACTTGAACCATTTGCTGGTCGGCTGTGGGATCGCTTATGGAGTGTGGAGTTGCATATGCAAATGGTGTAAACTGGACCCCTTTTTCGCTTATGAATATGACGATTTGCTTGAGCTTCACAGAAACGTTCATGGAGGTAAATGGAGAAAAAAAATAGTGAGAGGTATTGTGATGATTACGACTTGGGTCCTTTTGGATGTCGAGAAACGAGAAGATATTTCAAGGAAAGGAGAAGAAGGTGATGGAATTGGTAGCGGAGGTGAAATCTAAATCTTTCCTTTGGTTGAAAAATAGATCAAAGTTTTCTTGTATAGTTTGGAAAGATTGGGCTTGTTATCCTTTGTATATGTGTTAGTTTGGCGGCTCTCGTTTTTAAGGCTAGCCGTTGTTTTAATGAAAGTCAACGTTCAAAAAAAATAAAATACTTTTTTCACATCACTTCTCTTTACTTCTTGTACCAAACCACCTAGTCATTTTGAGAGTCGTTGGCTAGAAACCAAACCGGCCGCAAGGCCAAACCAACAAACCCAAACCCAAATAACAAAACCGCTTCTGCTTAGAATTTTTCAGTTCGAGCCTCCGGATCCCCACAGCGTGTGGGTGTACCCGTAGGATTTACTGTGATCACAGCGGCTCGAACCCGGTAAACCCCGGGCGGGAACCCCACAGAGTGTAGGTAAACCCTCCCCCCCTCAGAATCGAACCCGCGACCTTAGGCCACGTTTCCGAACCCTCATTGGGGTGGGCAACTGAGCTAGCCCAGCTGGTTAATTACAAATAGATGTTCCAAATTACTGAGAAGATGATGCAAAATATTAATTTTATTCTTAATAAAAATAAAAAAAAGTCATCTCAACCTTGATATCCGGCATGCCAATGGAACGGAGCTTTGCAATGGTGAAGTAAGTCCAATTGCAACCTACATTTTCATACTTTATAACATTGCTGTCAATTACACCAGATGTGTAATATTAAAATTTTTTTTTATATTAATATGTTTCCATTGATAAAAAATGGTAAATTACATAAGGATGGTAGGTAGGCGGGTAGGTTTTTTTATATTAATACTTTATAACACTGCGCCGCCACCCCTTTTTGAATAGAAAATCCCAATCTGCTAAAAACAAAACCCCGCCCTTGGGGGGTGGAAAAGTTGTTGTGCACTACTCGTTGAACCCGAGCCAAAAACCGCACCGCCTCCGGTGCCAAGGAACCGAACGTGTCGAAGGCCAAGGGAACGAAAACATGCTGATTATCCTCACATGCTAATATTTAAATGTTACAAAAATTTCAAACTAGTACTTTAATTTAAGACAATTAGATGTTAATATGTTATTCAAATTATATTTTGCATAAGTTTAGATTATAAACTTACAAGCTACTTTTGTTTGCTTCAGATAGCAAGTGTGAAGAAATCCATTTGTGTTGGTGAAAACTAATTAGTTTGTACTAGTTAAAAGGTTTTTAATTTCATGAACATTCAGAATTCACATTAAAGTTAAGATTATAAACTTACAAGCGACTCTTATGATGGTTCTCACTCTTCTAGTTTCTTGCTATAAGTTTCTTTTTTAATAAAACCTCTTTATTGTCTTTTTAAAAAAAATAATTGGTCTAATTGATACATTCAAGGAAAATTGTAAAATTAATCTAAGTGTTTGAATTCAATCATGTTCAACTAATTACAACCTCGTAAGATTAAATTATTCAAAACTAATCTCGATTTTTTTTATAATATTTATGTAATCATATTTCGGTAACTAAACTAAAGAAATACCAATCAATCATCAACAATCATAAAACTTATACTACCTACATAGTGCATGGGGCTTAATTGATCAATCTAATCAGGTTATCGCTCTTGATCGAGTAATCCAAATGTTGTAGATGGCAAAATAAGAAAACGTTACATGGGACACATGTTGAAGTCTCAGTAGCTCAATCTAACGTCAAAGTTAGTATATGTGTGTTAGATGAGGAATGATCGATTCTGATTTTTGGGGAGAATTTCACCAGGCTCCTTGCACGACAAGAGCGATGTACATGTTTTCTAGTTTGAACATGAAATCATCTTTGCTTAACTCTTGCATTTGAGGAGTGTACTTATAGCGGGAAACCGTTGGTGATTCCCCTGTGTTTACATGTTGGACATTTGAGAATTGAGATGATCTTAGTGTTCAAACTACTCTTAAGAAGATTTCTTAAAAAAGTAAGAGGGTGTTTGGGATTGTTTATTTAACTCCAAAAGTGCTTTTAGTTAGAAATGTTTATTGACTTGTAACTTTTTGAAAAAGAGTTTTTAAAAAAGTGGGATTAGCTTTTGTGATAGGGAAAGCTAATAAGTCGATAAGTTGTTTTTTTAAAGTGTTTGGCTTAGTTTATTGTGAAAATTGGTTGTATGGGTGGTAGATTTGTAATTTTTATTCCAAAAATCAGGATTTATGACTTCTTGAAAACAATTTTTCAACCCTTATCAAAAAGCTAAAACCAAAACTGCTTCTGTGGTAGACAAACAACTTATTGACTTATTGTCTTTTTGAAGAAGTCAATAAGTACTTTCTCAACTCAACCCCAAACACCCTCTAAGAAAGATGTCTTCTTTGATTGGTTCGCAAGACACTTCATCTACCAATTATATGTCACAAAAGTACCCGTCTTGTTTAGTGGGCTTTCGGTTTTACCATCACTGCCGTCCTAAAGTCATAAACTTACATGTGAGCTCTTTCTACCAGCATCTTTCCACCTATGCATAGAAGCGAGTCTCACCCATCCGAGGAAAACCCTATCGACAAACATCTAGATTAATTGGTTTAATGATCTTAGGGATGTGACCGATAGTGGATCTTGAACGCAAAACCTAATAGGGCCAGACTCAATAAATATAAAACTTTTTGAAAATTTTCGATAAAATTTACACTACAAAGCGAGACAGTTGGGCGGGCCGGGGCCTCATCCGGTCCAAGAGAAGATCCGCCAGCGAATGTGACACCCCTCAAATTTTGTGGGTCTATAGGGCGGTGAGGCGGTCCCGACCTAGTTCATGTTAAACCTCACCACTGCTAAAATTGGTCTATTTTTTTATTCAAATATGTTTTAACTCGCAATTCAAAGATCCATCCATTTAACATGGTGAATACATAAAATTCATGTCAAATCACTTCCTAATATCATGCTCTCAAGTATCAACATCTTTGAACTTTGGTTCCCTGATTGAAGAAATTTATGCAAAAACTTAAATATTCAACATATTAACGTAAAAAAAGGAAATGAAAATTGTTTAAAAAAAGATAAACCATGTAATTTGCCTTACATCATGAGTTGGGTTGGGCAGATGTATGACCGGATCCATGTTTTAGGCCGTGTTTGGCGTATGATTTACCCCTAAAACCTGCCTCCATATGATACATGATTGATGGTTTAACATATGGGCCATACTTTAACATTGGGCCTAGATGGGCTTCAAGAGCCTACCTTATTTATTATTTTTTAAATCCATTTTATCTATACGAGATATCGAAAAATACTTCAAATGATTCACAATGCACATAACAAATGTAATTTATAAAATCATGAATATTGTGGTTTGACTTCTAGTAGTAATCATGATTCCATGTGTAATTAGCGAAAGCAACACTTTTCCACTTTTAATATATTAAAATTGTTTTGCCGTTCGTCAAATAATGTGTTTAACCGAAAGAGAATATATCTATCATTACTTATTATTTTCAGCTGGGGGAACTTATGTAATTACTCAAATTTTGCTTAAGGGAATGTTACGTGGTGAAACATAATCAATTTCCATAATTATGCTTCTCATATATGTGCCTATGTGGGATTAAAATCAAAATGATGAAAGAAAATCGTAAGAAAAGGGATATGATTCAATGATTTTGAAAATGGATGATTGTAAGATTGTCATGTCAAAGGGATGAATTAATAAGATGAAAAATGTTGGAAGGGTGACTTTTTCTCTCTAAATAGTGAGATGCCAATTCCGAGTTGTAAATATTTTTTTCAACGTAAACAATACCGAGTTTTGGTACCGTTCACGAACTACTTAAGATTGGCTCATGAAAACCTTGAATTGAGCCGAGCTTAAACGAACTCGTACCCAAATTTATGCCCAAAACATCGTGTTTAATAAACGGGCATAAGCTTCAACTTCACCAAGCAAGCTCGAATAGACTTTTGAGCTTAAACAAGCATGTTATCTATATAATTAAATTACATTGTTAATTATATATGATATAATATTTTGGGGAGAGATAACGTATAAAGCCCCCTTAACGTAAGAAGCGTAAGAAGCAATCTCAGCCATTAGATTAAGGATGCAGATTAAAAACCCTAACCATACCTGGTTAAAACTAACCAAGCGTAAAATAGGAAAAAACCTTCTAACCGTCTAATTTTTTTTTTTCAAATCGTAACAACATAACTAATTTGAACCCTGATTTTTCATCGTTTTCAGATCGATTCATGTTCAGAATGATTACACAATTCAAAAAAAAAAATATCGATTACAGTGAAACAAAAACGTAAGATCAGTATTTGATCTAAAAATAATCAAAAAACAGAGGATTAAACCAATCATATGAACAATTATGAATTGTAATGGTTGTCAAAAACTCTGGATTTTGTTTCATTAAGGATGATTTTGTTTAAAAAAGTTGCAGAGGAAGAAGATGAAGTTGGTGAAAAGCAGACGCACTCATCAAATTTTCAGACGCACTCATCAAAAAATTTCAGACGCACTCATCAAAATTTCAGACGCACTCATTGAAAAGTTTGGAAACACTCATTGAAATTTTTGGACGCACTCATCAAAACTCAACAAAAAAAACAAACGCACCTACAAGAAAAAAACCATTCACCTTGTTAAATTTCAAACGCACCTTTAAACATCATCAAACGCACCTTGGCTAGTTTTGCACCTAATCATCAAACGCACTTATTGAGGATCACCACCATCATCTCCACAAAAAATCCATTTCATCCATAACCAATCCTCCACAAAAAATCCATTTCATCCATAACCAACACAAAACCAATAAAAAAGCAAGTCGATCCACACACACACAAACACACAGTTGAAGGTGATGCTGTGTGTGAGAATACGAAGCATGACGACGAGTCTCTGTTCATCATCAGAGAGCATGTTGGTGAGCAGGAGATGGTTTCTTCTTCTTCTTAGAGATGGTTTCTTCTTCTTCTAAACCCATCAAACAATTTCGATGCGTAGGCTAGTGCCGATGACGATGAGGTCGAAGTGGTTTGAAAAGCTTGACCCAGTCGGAATATGTGTGTTCCGATGTGTTGGTGGTGTTGGTGGTCGTGGTGGTGACGGTGGTGGTGGTGGTCAGATCTATATCGTTTGTTTCAAAATGAGGATGAGGATGAGGATGGATTAGGTTTATAATAGGGAAGATAGTTTTAATTATGGTTTAACTGTGATTAGGTTTAATTGACAGGTGTCAATCTGTGGTGGCTTCTTACGCTTCTTATTTTAAGGGGCTTTATACCGTATACTTTCTCTAATATTTTTGGCTATATAAAGATATAGTTAACAAATTTTAGTTACTAAATATAGACAAAAAAATATAATTGTGACTTTTTATAAATACATTATTGAAGTCATCATTAAGTAATAAGCGAGTCAGTCACTTAGGTTATAGCCTAGTGGTAGATAGAAAATCCTCTTTTGATGAGGCTGGGAGTTCAATTAACCCCAAGGGTGTGCAAAAAGGTGTAAAGAAAGAGGCGTAAGAAATTAGTCGTTCAAAAAAACAAAGTAATAAATGAGTCAAGTACCCAAGACATTATAGCCTAGTGGTATCTTGGTGGTGAGATAAGACTTAGGGGCCATGAGGTCCTGGGTTCGAATCTCACAAAGGGGGTTTTCTCATAATTATGAGTTTCCTCCTGAATTGGTGACTTGGTGGTGGAATATGATCGCGTGGCAACACTGGTGGCACGATGATACTCCAGTGTTCCGTGAGTGATTCCAATTTGTTGGTCGTTCAAAAAAAATAAATGAGTCAAGTTTTAGCTTGAAAAACTACTTACAAGTTTAACTCAAGCTCTTAGGAATTTAATGAGGTGAGCTCAAGCTTTAGCATGTTTAACGAAATGAACTCGAGATGAGGTGGTTTTGGACTTGACTGGGCTCTTTTACACGTTTTAGGGTGGAGGGAGTGCTACGTGATGGGGTATGTGAGTACTGTGAAACATGCCAAAGTGGTTCTATCTCGGTATGGTATGTGATCAAATCTACTGACGGTAGTCACAGTCGTGATGGTTGATGATTCAAGCTTTTTTGCAGGTATGAGTGTATGACATTTAGGATGTTTACATAATTAGCCATCAAAGTTTTAGAGTAAATTCCTTTTTGAGTCCCTGAGTTTTCTTGATTTTAACTACTTGAGTCCAACATTTTCATTTTTAACATTCTGAGTGCCTAAGTTTTCATTTTGTTATGGTTTGAGTCCAATTTTCTAACATCGTTAACCAAGTCAGTTAACTATAAGGGTATCTTAGTCATTTTATACATAGGTACAACTCTGTAGTGTGTGTATATATTATAATATAATAAAGTATAATATTTAATAATTATTTATTTTTAATGATAGGGGTAATTTGGTCATTTCATAAATATTAACAGAAAAAATCTAACAGAGTTAGAAAATTGGACTCAAACCATAACAAAATGAAAACTTAGGCACTCAGAATGTTAAAAATGAAAATGTTTGACTCAAGTAGTTAAAATCAAGAAAACTCAGGGACTCAAAAAAGAATTTACTCAAAGTTTTAAATAAAACTTAAGTGATTGGTTACGTATCAAATTTCTAGAAAACTTCTAATTGATTAATTACTGAGTTACATCATTTTTAATATTAGAAAAACCTTTAAAACATGTTTAAGTAAAAGTTTTTTTTATAGAAATTCTTGATTTTGCAAGAGAATTTTGATTTTAAAAGAATGATTCAATACTAATAGCGGTGTGGGCCTAGTTCTATCACGGACATCAAGACTTTAGGATAAATAGTACTAGTAGCCAGTAGGGCTACTTCCTTATTCTTTGAATGTGGCACAATAGCACCGGCATGTACCCAATCCAGAACAATAATATGCATGGCCATTTTTGATAGATACCGCAATTAAAGCGATACATTTCGTACATTTCTTTAAACTTTAATTCTAATATATGGTATAAAACTATATCATGTTTATCTTATACAAAGTTATAATATTAAATATAATATCATCTGAACACCACCCATGCAATTAGTGATGAATGTAATGAAGTGTGGTGAAAATGAGGCAACACAATATTATTAGGTGTGATTGTGTGATATCATCACCAACCACTCCATCCATCCTTATGAAATTCAAGCCCTTTCAAACCCCTAGTATAACTTACATGACACTTGTCAAAAAAATGCTTAAGTGAGGGGCTCCAAATTCCACCCCGATATGAGTTAGAGTGCAATTAAAGTGTAAACACGCTAAGCTATTTGTGAGCTATTCGAGTTTAGCTCGCTAAAAGCTAGAATCGGGTCGATCTTAAATGAGCTCGAGCGTAATAATAAGACTTTTAAATGAACAAGCCCGAGGTGAGCTTCATTTCTCTAGCTCGAGTCGGTTCGCGAATCTTTTTATCTAAATACTTTGTATTTAATATATTAAATATATATTTATATCATAGTTATTAATATATCTAAAAAGAAATAAATTAATTAACAAATAATGAATAAGCAAAGTTTAAACTTAAATAATTATTCACTAGCTGAGTTTGAGCTTTAGAAATAAAACTTAAACTAAGCTCAAGCTCAAGTTCGAGCTCAAGCCTACTCGAGTTCGGATTAACCGGGTTCATTTACATCCTTAGAGCAAGTGTAGTGGTGGCGTGAAGTGGCGCTAAATTGAAAAATAAAGCCCCCCACACCGTTACGGGGGGCTTTATATTGCAAAATCCACTCCTAGCGTTATATATATAACGTCAAATGAAATGTTGACCAGCAAGTCAGAGAGGGACACGTGGACACGGAGGTTGACTTTCAAACGTGGACCAATCAGAATCAACTCAGGGGCATTATAAATAACCCCCTACCACTATACCTCTTTTCACTTCATTTCCCCATGCTGACTCAGCTGTCACGTGGACCAATAAAAAACAAAGGCTTTATAAATAAAGCCCCCACTACACATGATGTTAGATTGCAACAAATGATCTTAAAAGCAGCCTAAAATAAGTAATGCGATATAGACCCAATATTTTACTTTTCCTATTTGTCAATATCCTGCAGAAAAAGGATTTGGTTTTTTCTTCGCTTTGCTGTTTTTCCTTTTATAAAATAAAATCTTTATACATAAATCCACTCAACCTGCAGCTCTCACAACTCCACCCCACATGCACGTACCTTGTCGTTTTTAAACACCAAAACATGCATATATATATAGAGGCTTAAACAAGTGTGTGTTGCGTGCAACACTTAAAACACTTACACAAATATGAGTACCTTCGTGTGGTTAATCGCCGCCGCGATATCATTCACCATTGGCGTGCCAGTAAACGCCTGCCCGCCCTCAGATCGGGCAGCATTACTGGCCTTCAAAGCCAGCTTACACGAGCCAAACTTAGGCATCTTCAACTCATGGATAGGAACCGATTGTTGCAACAAATGGTATGGTGTCACGTGTGACACCACTACCAAACGTGTTGCGGACATAAACCTTCGTGGTGAGTCCGAAGACCCAATCTTCCAAAAGGCTCACCGAACCGGTTACATGACCGGTTCAATCTCTCCAGCTATTTGCAAGCTGGAGAGACTTTCCAGTCTAATTATAGCAGACTGGAAAGGCATTTCCGGCACCATCCCTCCATGCATTTCCTCTCTCCCATTCCTCCGAATTCTCGACCTCATCGGAAACCAAATTTCCGGTGAGATCCCGTTCAACATCGGCAACCTCCGCCGGTTAACCGTCCTAAACCTCGCCGATAACAAACTCACCGGTAGAATACCTCGATCGCTAGCCGATCTATCATCTCTAAAGCATCTAGATCTTCGAAACAACATGATCTCCGGAACAATTCCTCGAAACTTCGGGAAGCTTCGGATGATGAGCCGTTGTTTGTTAAGCGGCAACAGAATTTATGGACCGATACCGGAAACAATATCCTACATCTACCGTCTCTCAGATCTAGATCTATCACTTAATCGACTCTCTGGACCGATTCCTGACTCGCTCGGAAAAATGTCGGTGTTAGGTACATTCTAAACACTTGTTTTAACGGCAAATGTTACTCTATTTTACTTTACACCCAATATTACAAAATACACCATTTGTCGGTCGACAATGTTTCAACATGGGAACTCCCGTATAATAATGGGTTTCTGCTAAGCGGGCTAGCTTCACATTGACAATTATAACACGTATTATGTGTGATAATGTTTGTAAATATATTGATTATATTGAATGTTGTGTTTACAATGAGATGGGTTTATACAGAGCACTGGCGGATCTTGAACGAAAAGCCTGGTAGGGCCAGACTTTATGCATATAAAAATTTTTGGAAATTTTCTGTAAAATTTACATACGTAATGAAAAAACTGGGTGGGCCAAGGCCCGGTCTAGCCCTAGTGAAGAACCGCCCCTGATATAGAGATTAGAGACCCAAATTTATATGCCATCTCTAACTAACTATAATTACATTGTGTCTAACAGGAACACTAAACCTCGACGGAAAACATGTTTACCGGTAAAATACCGGCTACATTGATCAATTCTCGAATTAGCATACTAAATTTGAGTAGAAATGCTATTGAAGGAAACATACCTGATGTTTTTGGTCCAAGATCATACTTCATGGTGATGGATCTATCGTATAATAAGCTCAAAGGAGCGATTCCTAAGTCGATATCCTCTGCGTCGTTTATCGGACATATTGATCTTAGTCATAACCATCTATGTGGTGCGATTCCAGAAGCTGAGTGGTTCGAGCATTTGGAAGCGTCGTCGTTTATGTATAACGATTGTTTGTGTGGAAAACCACTTAAAGCTTGTTAATAATATTATTAAGTTTTATAGTTGTTTCGGTTAATGTTGGTAATCGGAAAAAGTTTTCCGGCTATGTGCAAGGAGATTGTGTAACTGTGTAATTTTTACGTATGTATTATTACTTTACGGGTTTATACATAATATTGCATAAAAGGCTTATCTTATCTTTTTTTTGATGTGATAATTTTATTGCTTCTTTTAGCTTTTACAATTTTCAACATTTGCATGTGGTTTTTAACGTTTAGATATATACCCTACAAATCTTTAAAATATCTTGTCACATATATATTACTTTTGGAAATTCGTAAGGGCATAAAGGTTTATTTAAAGACTTTACGAGTCTAGTGGAATCAAGATCAACATGTTGCCTTTCCAAACTATGAGGGGTTCAAATTCTATGAATGACCAAAAAATTAACCGATACAAAAAAAAAAAAAAGAATTTACGGTCCCGAAAGCTCATCGAATTTTAACAAGTTTGGTCTTTTACACTGACCTGTTAAAAGTGTTGTTCACTACAAGAATTCGAAGGCATTAGCGACGACAATCGCTAATAACGTCAAAAGTCGTCGCTAATAGTATTAGCGACGACATGTCGTCGCTATTAATTGGTCGCTATTGCCCACTCTTTGCATCTCCAATTCGTCAATCGTCTCCTCTGGTGTCTAGTCTTCGAACTTGCACCCTTCCTCTCGGGTCACCTCCCATGTTGCGACCCTTGTCAGCCCAAATATAATATGTTATTCACACGGGAGAAAACATGTATACGAATAAAATTCAAGTTTATTACATGAGCGAAATTCGATACACAACCATGGATTTTGGTATTTTATGGCTATATGTGAAAATGTTTTTCGAAGTCACTATAGCAACATAATACATCAAGGAAAATGTCTCATTTATAATAATAGTAGTTAAAAAACTAATTTTATTTTAACCAAGAAACACGTTCCGCCCGTTGACTAAACCGCGTCAGTGAAACCGATGTTGCCTAACCATCTTACATTATTAGTAAATTAAGGAAAAATTACAGATTTCGTCCTTTATGTTTACACCAATTTTCAGTGGATAGCCATAAACTTTTAAATTGAAGAGATCCATCCTTTACGTTTTAAAACCTTGCAGCGTTTGTCCTCTATCACTAAGCTTGTCAAATTTTCCAGTTAACATTAAAATATAATCAGGTTAGTACTAAAGGACTAAGGGTACAAGAATTTAAAATGTAAAGGATGAATCTCGTGAATTTTAAAGTTAAAGGACATGTACTGAAAATTGGTGTAAACATAAAAGGCATTTTCAAATATATACATATTTCAAAATTAGGTACATCAAATGGAAAATTCAAAAGCATATCGCATTTAAATTACAATTGATGATAATTTTATGTATGTAAGACTAAGGGCTGTTTGGTTGATTAACTGCTAAATCATTAAGATGTCTGAAGGGTTAAGTGCTGAATCAATAAGTTGAACCTCTTAATGGTTAGTTTTATTGTCCCACATTGGTAGGAGAGTCTCATTAAAGTTCAGTCTAGTTCGGTGTTTAATGGTTCAGTGCTTAATGATTCAGCAACATCCTAACTCTTAATGGTTCAGCCTTAACTATTCTATTCAGAAGCTGAAACAAACGTGCTGAATGCTGAATCATTCAGCGCTGAATGGTTTCGAGCTTCATTAAGAGACTTACCAAAGAGCCCCTAAGGGCTTGTTTGGTAGCCTCTTAATGAGGTTCTGAATCATTCAACTCTGAATGGTACAACATTCAGGTTGTTTGTTTCAACCTAAACAAGGTTCCGAATGGAATGGTTAAGAGCTGAATCATTCAGACTTTGGTGCATAGCTGAATCATCCAGCACTTAATCATTCAGAACCTCTTAATCATTCAGACATCTTAATGATTCAGCACTTAATCAAACAAACAGCCCTTAAGACTGATTTAATTCTGACTTAATTAATTTCTGTACATTACGTACACCAACATTACTAGTAATATTATTATTATGAGATTAGATTGTTACAAATGTACATAAACAAAATGTCGGCAATTAGGAATATTAATTTTAGAAATTGATGAAATGGACAAAAATGCAAGAGAACGTCAATGGCCAAACACAAGTATATGCATGTTTCTTTGCTATAACAATTCATACCATTTCGGCCACAGTAGATGTGGACTCCTCACTAATTATTGAATTTGAATTATACCAAAACATGTGGTCACGTTTTTACATATCCTGTCAAAGGATAAAGCAAATCAATTATAATGTCGAGTTATAGGCTTCTTTCTAACAATATCTAAATTAGTTAAAGAAATGCGATAAAAAATTGATAAATATTCATTTCTATAGCTGGTATTTGTTGTCTCTTTAGATAAGAAAATTTTACAACATGTCACTAGGTATATTTGAAATAATGTAAAGATTGGTTAAAGAGAAATTAGATTTTAATATTCTAAACTATAATCCATTTGGCGATAATATTATATATTTACACTTTAACTGAGGCATTTTTAACTTTTACTTTCGTTGTTAAGAGCAATTTACTCACGTAAGCATCATATAATTACACTTGACTTAGGGTTGATTTCAATCGATTTCGCGCACAAAGAATGCCGCTCAAAATCATCATTGTGAGAGAAACGAGTGGTAATCAAGTGCGTATCTATGTTGATTATGACTGAGATTGCATTTAGCAATGCAAGTGAAGTTTAAAGTGTCAATGGCTAAGCTGAAATTTGGATTATTATTCGTCAATAAATAATAGTTTGAATAGTTAAATTTCAATTTGTCTTTGTTTAAAAGACGTAGTATTGTTTAATTAGAGCTTTCGAACTAGGGAGACAGAAAAGTGTCCCTTAAAGATGATGAAACTCGTTCACTCTCTAAGCTAAAGCTAATGGATGTGGGCCGCGTGCCTTGGTCGGCCATGACCATCCAGGCCCGTCTAAAACGTCCCCTAGGGGGGTCGGTTTGTTGAAAACAGCCAGCAAAAGACGATTTGGATTAGTCCCTTTGCTCTACACATGCCTATATTATGGTTTTTTTAAAAGGGATGGATATCCATCTCTCACACCTTTGCTACATCCCTCTCTTGATGAGCCTACCCCACCCTGACGTGATGGCTGATGTGAAGAACCATTCTCAAAGAATGAGGCTCCTCCACACCCACCAGATTGAAGAGGAGCCAGATGACAAGAGTCTTCGTATACAAAGGCAACAAATTAATCAAGAGTGGTCATCCCTATAAAGAAGTTAGCCTTGACAAGACTTGGGCAAATGGTGAAACAATGGTACGACATTATAAGTGGGCCATGAATAGGAACAAATGGAATTTAGTGGCTAGATTAAATGTTTAAATTTTAATCTTATCAACCTAGTATAATTTTTTTTTCTGGGTTTTTTTGTCTAAAACTTGATGTTTTAATATTATTGAAAAAATTAGTATGTTTACTTTCTGATTTTGTGTTTGATTTTTCTATTCTAAGTTCCAATCAGTTCAAGATATCATATCTTAAATGTTAGGTTACGATGTTGTTGTTTGAAGGTGAGGATTTTTGGTTTAGACTCGATATTGCTTATTTTAGTTCGAGTATTGTTTATAACTATTTATAGAAAGTTATATGGTATAAAACTATTAAAATAGTTAAAGTCAATAATGCCAATGATGTCCAGTCCAACTGGTCAGAGGTGGAAGGGTTTATACGCTTGCGTGGTTCCCGCTCAGAGGGCTCCCATGTTCGAGTCCCGCCGTCCATCAAAAAAAAAAATATACCCGATAGGTTGAAAGGGTCGGCATGTGGGGAGGGGTTTGATCCTGAGCAGGGGGCGAGCTTAATTACTAGCCAAGGAGGTTTATCGCTGAACTACACCCGAAGATTATGTAACATACTATATGTCTATGTGGTTGTTAAGATGACATGCCACATTAACTAACTTTAATAAGATTACATTTGTCATTTCTGCAATAACATAATAATTATTTAAAAGATTGCACTCGCTATCATCTAATTAATATGACTTGGACCACATGGAATCCACCTCCTACGCTCATCAATCTGTACCCATTGCTTTCGATCTCCAGCTTTTACCAATAGATCGAGATATATCATGAATGAATGATGCATTAAATATACATAGATCTACTTCACCACATCCTTTCAAATAATTGCAGCGATATAATAAATTTCATTAGGCTAGTGGGTGTATTCACACTAAAAAGGTGATGTCTCCATGACATGTAGGATGTCAGCTCAACATTTTGATGTCTCAAGCATTTTGAGACATGAGTAGGGTGTGGAGACACCAACACTCCATGTCTCAAGCATTTATACAAATCAAAAAAAAAAAACCTAATTCGTTCAAATAAAAAAATAAAAGGAAAAAACCTGATTCGTCCATCCTTGGCGTCCCCGTGAAGACGGGGGAGACCGTGGGGGGGGGGGGGGGGGGGGGGAGTGGTGTAGCAATTTGGAGACGGAAGCAAAAGGTGGGACGGGGGTGGTGCCCCGTCTGTACACCCACCAGTCTTAATAACTATGCTTTTATGTGCGTTTGTTTAATGTATTATTTTTAGGTTTTTGATTTCTTATTTCAATCACCTGATAGCGTTTACGAATCGCATAATCCCACTTTTAGTTTTTAGTATTTCATGACTACAGAAATCAATATCAATAATCAGATAGGACAAAAATGATATTTGGAAGAACACAGTGTTCATTACTATAAGAATTCAAATTTATATATATCATTAAAATTAGACCTGATGAATTCTTTATATGGGGTAATCCGAACCATCACAATGACTTAGGGTGTAACAATGCCAACCAGCCAGGGGCAGTCAAAGGCATTGCAGCATTGCCCCATGGGCCATGGACCCCAAAGAGGCCAGTTGATACACCCTCGCTAAAGCATTGCCCCTTTGGAATCTAAATTGTATTGGACTATTGGTGCTCAAAACAACAATAGACTTGATTGTGTGTGTAGTCCAAACTTCATGACTCAAATAAATGTATATTATGATTTCTCATTTAGTCTTGATCAAATAAATCATAATTATCCAAAATAGCTTGATAACACTTAAATCACTAATATTATTTACGTGTTAAGTATTTTATCCGGTTAGTTATATATTATACCAACATGTAAACACCAATGATATTTTTGAGCAACTGTATTGCTATAGAAAATAATTACATGTAGAGAAAGAGAGAATGAAAGTCATACCACCTTAGATCATGTATAGGTCCTCCATCTTCGACAGTCGACACAAATATGAAATCCGTGAACTATACAATTATTGTGTAATCGTGTATCCATTTGGGATATGACAAAAGATGGATATGATTCTACTAATAGGATTCGAGGCTTATTGAAACTCATCCTCAACCAAGACTATTGTCCATCAATGTTAGACTTTAGTCAAAAATCCACAATTATTGCAGTTAAAAACATGGAAAACTATTCACTAAAGTGCAAAGCAGACTATGTGACAATATCAAGGCGTTGCTAATTACTTCGGTAATATATTCTGTTAGAAATAATGAAATTTAATATGGTGATGAATGGATATTTAATTGAAATTTAGTGAAATCATTAAAAAGACTCTTGAGTAGAGTTCGTTATTGTTGAAGACTGATTCAACATAAAAGATGCACGTGAGTTAGCCATGCATGCACATGTTCTACTAGCTGTTTGTGCATGAGAAGAAGTCTTGAGCTGATCCAGTTTTATCGTTCCTTTCAGTTGTGTTTTTGAATAAAGTCGTTAGACTAAGTTGTTGCTTCTTTCCTCATTTTATGCTTTGTTTACGTTAGGAAGTTTAGTATTTAAAGGGTTGCATCCCTCAGTTGTAACTTGCACTTTCTCATTCAATAATAATCACGCTCAAGCATTTGGCTATATTGTTCTCTTTATTGTTCTTAGTTTTATATTTTACCAACAGTTTTGGTATCAGAGCCAGGCGGGCTCAGTCTCTAAGTGAAGAAAAATATCAACATCTGTTAATGGCAGACTCATCGAGTTCTGGTTCATCAGCTTCTATTTCTATCCCAGTCTTCAAAGGCGAGGGATATGAGTATTGGAGCATCAGGCTGAAAAACCATTCTGAGGTCAAGAGATTTGTGGGAGTATGTAGAGACTGGTGTAGATGAGAGAGAAGCAGATCAAGCAAAACTTAAGGCTGCAAGAAAGAAGGATGCTTATGCTATGGCCATAATACAACAGGCTGTACATGACCAACTTTTTTCCAGAATATTAGCAGCATCAACAGTACAAGAAACATGGGAGATACTAAGAATGGAATTCCAGGGAGATTCTCAAGTGAAGAATGTCAAACTGCAAGGCCTTCGTAGGGATTTTGAAAATTTAAGCATGAAAGAAGGAGAGCTTATTGGTGATTACTTTTCCAGGGTTATGGCTATTGTTAGCCAGCAGAGGTCTTATGGTGATAATGTAGCAGATCGAACTATAGTGGAGAAAATTCTGCGTAGTCTAACTTCCAAGTTTGACTATGTAGTTCCCTCCATTGAAGTAGCTTATGACCTGGCAACACTTACTCCTATCAGACTCATGGGGTCTCTACAGTCTCAAGAAGAGAGGATCAATAGTAGAGGGTCAATCAAGGTTGAAAGAAGTGATGAACAAGCTTTGCAGGCATTTCAAGATAATAACCGGCCACAATATGGCAGCCCAAATAAAGGAAGAGGAAGAGTATATAATAGAGGAAGAGGCCGGGGTAGAAGTAATGAAAGAGGAAGAGGTCCTCAATGCTATGGTTGTAACAGGTTTGGACATGTTAAAAGGGACTGCTGGTACAATGATGAATCTCAAGCCAATATTGTTGTTGAAAATGAAGATAATGAAGATGTACCAGAAGAGCAGCAGCAACACTTGTTTTGGCTCATGTTCATTCAGAATCATTTGCTCTCATGGTCAATTCTGATCATCATGGTAATCTAATACTCTCTGGTTTTTAGATTCTGGTTGTTCTAATCACATGACTGGTATCAAAGAAAGCTTTAACAGTCTAGATGAAACCTTTAAGCTCAATGTAAGGTTAGGTGATAAGAAAGATATTTGTGTAGAAGGGAAAGGGGCTGTTAAGATTTCTCTAAGGAATGGTGAATATAGGTTGCTTGATGATGTGTACTATGCACCTAAGTTAGAATATAATTTGTTGAGTGTTGGGCAATTGATGAGAAAGGGTTATTCTTTATTTTTTGATGATGGGAAATGTGTGATTAAGAATAGAACACAGGAGCCACAATAATGATTGTTGAGGTTGCAAAACAATAACATGTTTTTGTTAGATGCATCTCAACAGTTAACCAACTCCTCTAGTACTCCCACTGAAGTAGAAAACATAGATAAAGCGTCCAAATTGTGGCATATGAGATATGGACACTACCATTTTCAAGGCCTGAAGCATATGTATAATAAGAAAATGGTGATTGGGTTACCAAACATTAAGCTTGCTGAAAAGTGTAGTGGGTGTGTGATTAGTAAACAGTCTAGACTTCCTTTTCACTCTAAGTCATGGAGAGCCAAGAAGAAATTGGAACTTGTTCATGCTGATGTATGTGGGCCCATGCAAGTCAAAAGCATGGGAGGTAGTAATTACTATTTACTATTTATTGATGATTATACAAGGATGTGTTGGGTGTACTTTATCACACATAAGTCTGAAGTGTTTTCTAGATTCAAAGAGTTTAAGGCATTGGTTGAAAAGCAAGCTGAATGTGGTATTAAGGTGTTTTAGAACTGATAGAGGGGGAGAATTCTATTCACAAGAGTTCAATAGATTCTGTAGTGCTAATGGTATCACAAGGGAATTGACTGTCCCTTACACTCCTCAACATAATGGAGTGGTGGAGAGGAAGAATAGGACTGTCATGGGATTAGCAAGAAGCATGATAAAAAAAAAAGAGCTACCTAACTACTTCTGGGCAGAGGCAGTGTCCACTGCAGTGTTTTTAATTAATCGTGCAGGTACTAAGGCTGTTCCCAATCAAACTCCTATTCAAGCATGGACCAACAGGAAGCCATCAGTTCTCAATTTCAAAGTTTTTGGTTGTATTGGCTATGGGCTTTCACCTGCTCAAAATAGAAGGAAGTTGGATGACAGGTCAGGAAGATGCATCTTTATTGGCTATGTGAATGAAGGTCTTGATGGCTACAAACTCTACAATCCTGATACAAAGAAATTCATTACAAGAAGAGATGTTGAATGGTTTGAAGAAGATAAATGGTCCTGGTCAGAAAGTTCAACTTCTTATACCTATATTGACCCTTTTCCAGTTGAAGAAAATTCCAACACACAACCAGCTCAATCAACCCCTGAAACCTTGACTCAATCACAAACCTCACCTGATTCACCTTCAGTAAATATGAATGATGTACCTGAACCTCAGTCCAGTCAATCAGTTCAGCAAAGCAGCAGTGCAGTTTCCTCATCTTCCCTCCTCTCAGGGTCAGATCTATTCAAGAAATTATGGAGACTGCACCTGAGGTAGAAACTATTTATGATGAGTTTTCTTGTCAATTTGCTCTAAAATGTTACAGATCCTACATGTTATGATGAAGCATCCAACAAAAAGGAATGGCAGGAGGCCATGATTGAAGAATTAAAGGCAATTGAGAAAAATGGAACATGGGATCTTGTATCTTTACCTGCTGGCAAGAATGTGGTAGGTTTGAAGTGGTTGTATAAAACCAAAATTAGTTCAAGTGGTGGAAATACTGAGGCACAAGGCCAGACTTGTTGCAAAGGGATACTCTCAACAACAAGGAATAGATTACCAAGAGACATTTGCTCCTGTTGCTAGATTTGAAACAATAAGGGTTGTCTTATCAGTTGCTGCTCAGAATGGTCTTCTTGTTCATCAATTAGATGTTAAATCTGCCTTTCTCAATGGAGATTTAACTGAAGAATCTATGTTCAACAGCCTGAGGGTTTCTTTGTAAAAGGCAATGAAGATAGGGTATACAAGCTGAAAAAAACCTTATATGGATTAAAGCAGGCCCCAAGGGCTTGGTATGCTAAGATAGATGGCTATTTTTGTTGATAATGGCTACAAGAGAAGTGAGAATGAGCCTACACTCTATGTAAAACACACTTCAGATTCTGAAATAATCTATGTGTGTTTGTATGTAGATGACATCATTTGTGCTAGTTCTTCTGCTAAGTTGATCACTGAATTTAAGCATGGTATGAAGAGTGTTTTCGAAATGACTGATTTGGGGTTACTAAAGTTCTTTCTGGGATTAGAAGTAAAGCAGACCAAGGATGGTATATATGTGTCTCAAGGAAAGTATGCTGCAAATCTCTTAAAGAAATTTGGTATGGAACAATGTCATCTGGAAGTTACTCCCATGAATATGAATGAAAAGTTAGTAGTAGAAGACAATGCAGAAAAGGCTAATGAAGTTATGTATAGAAGTTTAGTTGGTGGGCTCATATATTTGACTCATACTCGGCCTGATTTGGCCTATTCAGTTGGGCTTGTATCAAGATTCATGAAGACACCTTCTAAGTTGCATTGGGGAGCAGCTAAGAGAATATTAAGGTATGTTGCTGGCACAATATCATATGGATTGTGGTACAAGAAGGGGGTTGAAGTTAATCTGTTGGCTACACAGATAGTGACTGGGCCAGTTGTGTGATGATAGAAGAAGTATCTCAGCTAGTGTCTTTTCCTTGGGAAGTGCAGCAGTAACTTGGAGTTCTAAGAAGCAAAATACAGTTGCATTGTCCAGTACTGAAGCAGAATATGTAGCCTCTACTGCTGCTGCTTGTCAAGCCATTTGGCTTAGAAGAATTTTGATTTGATCTTGGGATACCTCAGTTGGAAGCTACTGAATTGTTGTGTGAAATCAATCCACTATCAAGTTGAGTAAAAATCCAGTAATACATAGCAGGTCTAAGCACATTGAATTGAAGCATCACTTTATTAGAGAGAAGATTATGAATGATGAAATATGTTAGTGTATTGTAACACAAACGAGCAGCTGGCAGACTTATTAACAAAGGCTTTGGGAAGAGAGAAAAGTTTGTGTATTTTCGTGAGTTACATGGTGTTGTGGATGTTGAATCAAGAGGGGGTGTTGAAGACTGATTCAACATAAAAGATGCACGTGAGTTAGCCATGCATGCACATGTTCTACTAGCTGTTTGTGCATGAGAAGAAGTCTTGAGCTGATCCAGTTTTATCGTTCCTTTCAGTTGTGTTTTTGAATAAAGTCGTTAGACTAAGTTGTTGCTTCTTTCCTCATTTTATGCTTTGTTTACGTTAGGAAGTTTAGTATTTAAAGGGTTGCATCCCTCAGTTGTAACTTGCACTTTCTCATTCAATAATAATCACAGCTCAAGCATTTGGCTATATTGTTCTCTTTATTGTTCTTAGTTTTATATTTTACCAACAGTTATGTCACTTGATTAGAGTTTTATGACTCAAATTAAGTTACACTCTTCAACTACTCATTGCTCTTGTAAAAAAGTGTAGGCTTTGTGCCTCATTTGATATACAAGAAATATACTAGAAAAATACAATGAGAAAAACATGCATACATGAAGAGTTCTTGGAGAAAAGAAAGACTTGACCCTTACGTTAGGAACTTATAGAGATAAGTTTTTCTCTACTTAATTTCATTACTTTATTATCCTCTTTTGTTACACAAGTTCTAACACAAAACATATCCGGTGTAACCTTGGGCGCGTGGCCTTCTCCGGCAGTATAGACTGCTTTGCTGTTGTACTCTGGGAGACAAACGCGTTGTCTTTAGTAGATGCACAAAAT
>JAUTDX010003540.1:0-43397 GCA_030844895.1 Ambrosia x helenae
TCCATGCAAAATTTTGAAATAATTACAATACCAAGCTTGTGAACGGACTCTTTATGCACTATATTTATACCAAATAGAATATGTTTAACTTATCACAAAGTTTAAATCAATAGAGCCATTAATTGTACATAGACATGCATGTGGTCGGCCTAGGTAGAAGTGCTTGTGCGGTTTCACAAGGTTCTCTACTTAAAATTGATTCTATATCAAACGTTTATGGGCTAAATAAACCAATCCACAAGATACAACTGAAAGGAAATAGTGAAATACAACACAATTTCGTGAAAAAAAAAAGAACTCATTCAAAGTAACAGGAAATATAGCAAGAATCCAATGATTTGGATCATCCTAAATCAATCTAATCAATAATTGTCTGATAACTAAATAAGGTGTTTTTTTTACTATATCAAGCAAATGATTGCTGTTCCCATTAATGCCATCAACTAAAAATGAAGTGTTGCTTCTAAAAATGCACTGGTTATACCTTTTCCACTTATAGAATATGCAGACATACAAAGGGCGGACAAATATAGCCATGACAGTATATTTTAAAAGAAAAATACAGACACTTTATCATTTATGCGAGTAGATAACTAAAAATTTCCATAATAGATAGTTAGAAACTAGTCAACCCTAGATTCTTTCAAGTTTGAAATCACAAGCCTCCTATAGTATTAGAATGTGACATCCTATGTTCAATGCAAATCTTTCAGTAAACAATGTTAATAAAAAACTAAAGAAAAACCGTTTATGGATTATAAACAAAACAAATCATACCCAGCATTGAAGATAATCGGTGGAAGAAGATAAATGAAGAAAAGATCTTCACTGAAGACTAGAAGATGAGAGCTTGTTCCTCCACTAGCTAACAAAATAACAACTCCAGTGCAAAGACCCTGTTATCCAATTAAGCAAAAAACTAACTATTCTCACAATTCAACAAAACCAAATGGATAATCAAAACACACACAAAACATCCTTCATACTTACAATAACAAGCGCTGTGATGGACTCATTCATCCACCGATTCTCTTCCAAAAGATGCCCAATCACGATACAAGCACAAAGAAGAGCAACAAACAAGTTCATAGATACAACAGAAGAGTACTCAGAGGTAGCCAGTGTAGTGCTCCCCATCTTCCAACAAAAACCCTAAATCAAACCCCATTCTGGCCAAGTTATTTGGCCAGTCGTACCGCAGACTTCAGCAGCAACTTATCCTCAAAATTAATCTTCAAACAACATCAAACCACAATTCAATTGTATACTAAATCAGCACATTACATGAAACAAAAAAGTTGAAATTACCAATTATAAAACCTAATCAGCTTGATCTCGAAACTAATAGTTAAACCAGAACATCAAATAACAAGCTTTATCATAAACCACATCAGCACATTACACTGAACTCAAAACCTAAAATTACCCATTATATAACGTCGTAAACCGATGAAACTAACAAAACAACTATTAATCTTCAAAACTAACCTTCAAACCACAACATCAAACAACAAGTTCAATCATAAACTACATCAGCACATTAAATTTACTGATCATATAACGCCGTTTAAGCGATGAAAGTAACAAAAAGCTATTAATCTTCGAAATTAACCTCAAACACATATCACAAAACAAAAAAACTAAATTACTGATTATATAACATCTTGGTTCATGAAACTAACTAAACAGCAATAAATCCTCAAAATTAACCTTCAACCACAATATTAAACACATTACACGAAACAGAAAAGATGAAATAACCGATTATATAAGTAAATCGATGAAACTAACAAAATAACTATTAATCTTCAAAATTAACCTTCAAACCACAAGTTCAATCACAAACCACATTAAACGAAACAAAAAAGGCTGAAATTACCGATTATATATAACAGCGTGAATCGATTATCGATGATCGATGGAACTAACTAACAGCTTGATCTCAAAACAAGTTTCCAAACCAAAACATCAAACAGTTAAATCGAGAATAACAACAGTACAAAGATGAACCTACCGATTATGTAACCTAAACAGCTTGATCTCAAAACAAATTTTCAAATCAGAATGCCAACAACAACTAAATGATGAATACATCAGCACATTACAGAAAACAAAAACCTAAAATTACCGATCATGTAACGTCGTAATCGATGAACCTAACAAAACAACTATTTCTCTTCAAAATTAACCTTCAAACCGCAATTCAATCATAACCTACATCATCATATTACACGATACATAAACATAAACATAAAATTACCGATCATGTAACCTAAAAAGCTTGATCTCAAAACAAATTTCCAAACCAGAACATCAAACAACAAGTTCAATCACAAACTACACATAAGCACATTACACTGAACAAAAACTAAAATTAGCGATTATATAACGCCATGAATTGATGAAGCTAACTAAACAACTTGATCTCTAAACTAATCTACATAAAACCACAAGCTAAATGATAAATAACATCAGCACATTACACGAAACAAAAACAACATAAACTCACCGATTATATAAAAATATTAAATCAATGAAACAACAAGTTAAACGATGAATAACATCAGCACATCACATTACAGAGAACAAAAACCTAAAATTACCGATTATATAACGTCGTGAATCGATGAAGCTAACTAAACAGCTTGATCTCTAAACTAATCAACAAACACAACATAAAAACCACAAGCTAAATCACAAATAACATCAGCACATTAAACGAAACAAAAACAACACAAACTCACCGATTATATAAAAATAGTAAATCGATGAAACAAGTTAAACGATGAATAACATAAGCACATCAGTCATCACATCACAGCACAGCACAGCACAGCACATTACACAGAACAAAAACCTAAAATTACCGATTATATAACGTCGTGAATCGATGAAGCTAACTACACAGCTTGATTTCAAACCTAGAACAACAAACAACGAGTTAAATGATGAATAACAACAGAGCACATTACATGGAACAAAAAAAAAAAGGTGAACATATACCGATTATATAACTGAAGGATAGATTTGGATACAAGTACAGCACAATTGTGTTGAATGGAGATGAATAGAGTTATGAGGTGGTGGTTATAAAAAGGTAGTGGAAATAATGTGAAGAAGAGGAGTGTTTATATATGGCTGTAGATCGACAGAGGAGAGAGGGTAGGATATTTATTTGAAGGAGGTGGCAACAGACATAATAGTAATTAGAAGGTTGATTTGATTAGTTTAGTGAGTATATTCTTCGGTCATGTTATGTTAAACTAGGTGTAATAATACGCGCGTTGCGCGTTTTTCACATGATGTATTAATGTGGATTTTGGTAACCGATAAAGGCATAGAGACTAACCTTGGACAATGAGAAAATACAAAAGTGGCAGTGGCTACGCGGAGAATACCGGGAATCTTCCATGGTCCGGGAACATGGTGGAGATGACACACGGTAAATGTGGTCGGTGGCGGGTTGCGTACGTTAGAGTGAAGCAGCTATTCATTTCGTGGTCGTTAAAATATATAGATAATAAACGAACAAAAACCAAACCCGTGCGAAATCGGGTAAAAAACGCATTATGTCGGGGGCAAAATGGGAAAAAAACTTAATAAAAAAGTTGGTGGCCAAAACGGGAAAAAAAAAACTTAAACAAAAAGTAAAAAAAACATTGTGTGGCCAAAATGAGGGAAAAAAAACTTGACAAAAAATTTAGTGGTCAAAGTGAGAAAAAAAAAAGTTAACAAAACGTGCGAAATTGGGTAAAAAAAAACGCATTATGTCGGGGCCAAAACGGGGTAAAAAAAACTTAAACAAAAAGTAAAAAAAACATTGTGTGACCAAAATTAGGGAAAAAAAAAACTTAAAAAAAAATTGGTGGTAAAAATGAGAAAAAAATAAGTTAACAAAAAGAGAAAAGGGCCAAAATGGAAAAAAAAAAACTTAATAAAAAAGTTGGTGGCCAAAACGGGGAGAAAAAACTTAAACAAAAAGTAAAACTTAATAAAAAAGTTGGTGGCCAAAACGGGAAAAAAAAACTTAAACAAAAAGTAAAAAAACATTGTGTGGCCAAAATGAGGAAAAAAATACTTAACAAACAAATTGGTGGTCAAAATGAGAAAAAAAAAGTTAACAAAAAAAAGAAAAAAAAAGTGATCAAAATGAAAAAACCTAAAACCTAACTATTTAAATCCTAAGCCTTATTATTATTATCTAATTAAACATTTGAAATGTTATTGCACGTCTTTCATTGTTTTACATACTTACATGTGGTAACATAGTGTGTCTAAAATTGGGTATTAGAAAAGCGTTAGGGCTCTCTGATTAATTAAGTACTGAATCATTAAGATGTTTGAATGGTTAATAGGCTCTGTTAAACCATTTAGAGTTGAATGGTTCAGAGCCTCATTAAGGCCATGTTTGGGTAACCATTTTTAGCCTCCTTTTAACTTATTAACTTCTCAAGAAGTTAATAAGGAGTTTTTATAGTGTTTGGGTAAGGATTTGAAAAGAGCTTTTATGCCTTAATAAGGAGAAAAATGAGAAGTTACAAATTGTGACTTCTTGGAAAAGGAGATGAGGAGGTAGAGAAGGAGAAAAGGAGATAAGGAGGTAGAGAAGGAGAAAAGGAGATAAGGAGGTAGGAGAGCCAAACATGCCCTAAGAGGCTACCAATTAGCAACTAGGCATTTAGGCCCTTAGAGATGGATTGGTAAAGTGTTTAAATTGAAGCAAGTTTTTTTTTATCGGCAAACTTCAATTTATTTCACACCAAAAAATATTTACTTGGCTATGACTAGTTGAATTGTAACGGTTTGATTTGATTTGGTATTGTTTTATTTTTAGAATTTTAGTTGTGTATGTGTGTTATAATTAGAAACATGTTTGTACAATTCTAATTTTTATGAACAAGTGATTTTGGAAGAAAAAATGAGTATAATTGGCAAACCGTTTAAAACATGACTGTTACAAATGCCAAACTGGCTTATTCAGCCAACTTACGTAACTTGGTAGGTTTGGCTTCTCGTTTCTCAAAACTGTTGTTAGGGATTCGGTTAAGAAGTTTTGTTAACGCCAACCGGAACGGACTATGAATATCTCTACTGTCAAGAACTTACCCGTTAGCATATGACAAACTTCGGCTAGTTTGAGAAACAAACTTCTTTTCAAGATATGTGTCCTATATTTAGATCTTCCTATATTTAGGTTTTCCAACTTAAAAGATTAAGTGACGAAAGAAGAATAGAGATCTAGAATCTTTGGCAAGATACGTGTCCTACAGATTTTCTTTCTCAAAATTGAATTAATCATCTCTTTCGAATCACTTTTGACTAACAATTAAGAACCAAGATGACGAATTTCGACGAATAAGTAAATTGCATCTTATTCTTTTTACATTCTTGATCAGCGAACCTCGCTTTCATCACCTAATCTCGACAAGAACATAGGCAAGCCTCGTCGCCGTCATCTTTGGAATGTCGTTGCCAAGCAATAAAAGAGAGTGTGATGTATGATAGAGGGTGTTAGGTGTTAGAATATGTTTTGTCGTATGGCTTGTAGGGGGATAATGCATGTGTGAATAACCGATGATGAAGGTGATGCTAGCACAAAAGTGAAGGATGGGAAAAAGAGTAACAAAGGTGTGGTTTTTTTTTTTTTTTTGCTTTCTTTTGTGAATTTGACATGCTTTTATAGTAGGGTTCGAGTAAGGTTTCTCTTTTAGCCTTTTGATTTTCTTTATACCTTTACAATGTTGTCCTTTTCATGTCCTAAGTCTTGATTATTATTTATAAAGTGAGTTGTTATGATTTTATTTTTCATACCTTTTAATCTTTTCTCTATCCATATCTAATTCATTTATGCTATATTTTTTAATACTTTTTTACCCATTTTTTTAATTTTAAAATTAATTATGATTTATTATAAGATTATTAAGTTTCTAAAAACGGTTGACCAATAGAATAAGTGTTTCAATGAATAGTCTAGTTTTTAACTTTTGCATATGCATAGTAACATCAACTAAGGGTTGTTTGGTATTCTTTTAATGATTATATGAAGAGTTTACTTTTGAATCAGCTAACATTACGTGTGCTTGGTTCACTGACAGAAAACATCTAAATCAGTCACTAGTCTCTTACCTACTAAGTTTTAAAAGATATTGAATGGAAATTTTACCCCTTTATCTATTCATATGTATTTATAATCCTTAACTGACCACTCACACACGACTTCCTTGACTCACCACCTTCTCCACTACCAACTAGTCAGGCCTATTACTGATTTAAAGTCTCTTACCCAATAAGTCTCTTTCAAACACTTGCGCATTGAGTCAAACAACCCCAAGTAGTGCTCATTCAATATTCGTATCTTTGAAAGTTTAAATCATAAATCATAGTGAAAAGAAGTACCATTAGTATTGATAGGCGTTGAACCAAGAATGATATATGTTTTTGTTAATAAAAAAAACATAAATATTTAAACCAATATAGTGTAACAAGATACTAGATCCCGTAAATAGCTTAAACCAGATAATACTTTTAAAATATTTATATAACTTACTTTTTTTCCAATATATATATATAGTTTTCTTTTAACTTTTAGTGATATCATATCTTTAAAATATTTGCAAGGAAAACAATTATTTTCCCTACTAGAACAAAGAAACATAAGTGGGCTTGGTTATTATATAGAACTCACGTCACATATGCTATGACATGTGCTATGCCATTAATAAGAAGTGAAAACAAACATATCCACATCTACATCACACATACATTATCTACATCGCACATTTTTTTAACGCAAATAACAATGTGCCACTTGTGGCCAAGTTCAATTACCAGACCGTCACCGGCCCTTGGTTCTCTTAGATGCGTGAAAACCCGACCTTCACCCGTCTGAACGCACGACAGTGAAATAATCAGTAAAATCTCACCTCTCATCCAAGTCGAACCGACGCCACCCGTATTCATTTGCTCTCCACCTTGATATCGAACCACTCCACCACTACCTCATTGGCATCTACATTGTACATACATGCGGTGTTATACGTATATTCATATTTGTACATACTTTTATATTACACATATCCACAACCTTTTTATCATATTTTTATAAATATCATCTATACACCAATCCATAAGATAAACGATCTAATGAATATTTACTTATAAGTGAGACTGGTTGAATTATATTTATTTATATCGAGTTCAGTATGCAATATTATAAATTAATCTAGAGAAAAAAACATGGTTATTAGGTTAAACACAATCTAAATATATTCAACTGTTTAATTAAAAAAACACTTATTATAAGTGTGTATAAAAATAAAAAAAAAAATAAAAAAAAATTGTGTGTTAATAAGCCTCGCCTTACCCATTTTAACCATAAGTATTAGATCTAACTAATCTATTAAAAAATAACTCAAAGAATAAAACTAATTCATTTAATTGTAATTAATAAATGTTTTTAGACATTAATTATTAAATGATTCTTATTTTGGTTTTGTTTGGGTTGTTATTCATGTGGATAAAAACCTTGTTGCAAGGACAATAATTGTTTGCTCTACTAGAAAACAAAAGAGATCATAAGTAGGCCTGGCTATTAAATAAAATTCATGTTACCTACGAAAGGATAACATGGCTCTTGTCGACATTCAATGGCCAATGTTTATGCCACTATGCCATTGTTTTTTTTTTTTAAACGGCTTTACACTCTTTTATTACATCTTTTATTATCCTCTTTTAAATGCACCTTTTTTTTACTCTTATGTCAGGCCATTGTGTATATGTATAGGGGATGATTATTTTGAGAACGCTAAATATCGCGAGAACTGTTAGAACAAATGAGAAAAGCAATAAAAATTATTTTTTATAATACAAACCTGATTATAATTATAACATAACATTAAAAATCTAATTTTCTTTTCAAATAATTCGCCTTTTCTTACAAAAACACTTTAAAATTAACCTTTTACACATGTGTAAATGAAACAGTTTACACATGTATAAACAGTAAATTTACACATGTGTAAAAACAATTTATTTTCGTATACGTTTAAATTTTTACGCATAAATTGTGTTTTTGAGACTGTATTTTAATAATAAAGACACGTGTAAAAATAAATTTTGAATTTGAATGGTTTTAGATAGCGTTCTCGCGGTTCGCACGATATATATATATATATATATATATATATATATATATATATATATATATATATATATATAGGATTTGGTTCAAATGAGAACCTTTCCCCAAATTGAGAACTGAGAGAACCATTCTGGGCCACACATTTCTCTAAGGCAAATTTTTTTTTTTTTTTTTTTTTTTTTTTTTTTTTTTTTTTTGCAAAAATCGCTGCTTTATATGTAAGAAATTTTTTTTTTTTATTTTTTTTGTATTTTTTTTTCAGTATACACATGTGTATAATTGCATTATACACATGTGTATAATTGCATTATACACATATGTATAATGCAATATACACATATGTATAACTGAAATATACACATATGTATAGCTGAAAAATGCTATATACACATATGTATAATTGACATATACACATATGTATAAATGAAAAAAAAATTCAAAAAAAATAAAAAAAAAATTTTTCCTTGCATAAAAATGTGCGATTAAAGCAAAAAAAAAAAAAAAAAAAAAAAATTTTTTTTTTTTGCCTTTATATGAAATGTGTGGCCCAGAATGGTTCTCTCAGTTCTCAAATAGGGGTTGGTTCTCTTAGGATCCCTACCCTATATATATATATATATATATATATATATATATGCCTTAAAGAATGTGTGATTCAGAATGGTTATCTCACTTCTCAATTTAGCCAATGGTTCTCAAATGAACCAAATCATATATATATATATATATATATATATATATATATATATGGAAAAGTTATCTTGAGAACACTAAATATTGTGAGAACCGTGAGAACAAACAAAAAAAATCAATCAAAATCAAAAAATTTTAATACAAACCACAATATAATTAAAATACAATATTTTAAAATAATTTTTCTTTCCAAATAATTCATCTTTTCTTGCAAAAACACTTAAAAAATAATTATTTTACACATGTGTAAATGAAATAGTTTACACGTGTATAAACAGTAAATTTACACATGTGTAAAAACGATTTATTTTCGTATACGTTTAAATTTTTACGCGTAAATTGTGTTTTTGAGATTGTATTTTAATACTAAAGATGAGTGTAAAAAGAAATTTTGAATTTGAATGGTTTTAGATGGCGTTCTCGCGGTTCGCACGAAATATATGTGTTCTCAAATTAACTTTCCCATATATATATATATGCTATGTATCCAGGAGAAACTCTATTGAGTTGTGGAAACTATTGAAACCCATCATATGGTTCAAATCTATCCACGTAACCATCTTTTGAAATCAATTGAAGGGTATTTTCGGTACCCTTTGTTAGTCTCACCTCAGTCCTCCTGACACCTACACAAAGTTTCACACATTTTAATAAAAAGTCACTGTCTCTCTATCCTTTATGGAGCACTGGAGTTGAACTTTTATTAAATTTTAGGCAATTATGTTTGTTAAAAAAAGGTAAGATTGCAAATAAGAAGGTTGTGTAGTTGGTTGGAGTTTTTGACCAGATACATTCCTTAGAGCATTGGATGGTTTTAAGGAAAAGTTGTTTATAGAAGGAGAAATGAGTTGATTTTTTGAATGGAATTAATTTTTAAAAATTCTGGGCGTCGAAGATTGGATCTAAGAATTTTTTTAAAAACAATATATGTAAGTACTAAAAACACAACATAAACATAGCAATGAGAAACCGAATCAGACCTTCAAGTGAGCAGTAGCCTTGTCCTTGTGTGTGAAGACTCAAGTGGACCGGACAACAAAGTCGGCACCAGCTGCACCCCATGGGATCTCTCTCGGGTTCCTAATAATACAAACGAAACACCCTGATTAATTAAAGGGGAAATGATATACCAACACACAATTCTTAATCCATTAATCCTCGAAACGGATTTTACCTGAAGCCAAAAACACTGACTGGCTTCTCACCAAAGAGAAGAGTCTTCTCATCCTTAACCTTAAGTGCATGATGCTTCCATTGGCCATAGACAGTGTCATACTAAAACATATATTTCTGCAAGAAAATAAACTTGTAAACAATTTCACACATATAACACCAAACACTTGCAGAACGACGTATACGAACAGAGATTCAAAACTCTATTAAGACATGCATTCATACATAGAATATGATGATAGATTAAATGGGCTGGGTAAAGGTAGGAAATCAATTGTAGGAAGACACGTGGCAAATTTTTTTAAGCGCAAAATGACAATGAGTTAGGATATTGACAGGTGGACAAAACCATTGTGTAATATTATATTTTATAGATTATAGATATCATAGATTATAGATATCATTTAAAAAAAATAAAACATATGAGCATTAACTGTAATGCAATTAAATGTAGTCATAAAAAATATTGGAGAAACTTTTTTTAAACCATAACAGTTTCATGTTACTTTCAAAAGGTTTTTTAAAAATAAAACATATGAACATTAATTTTATCAAACCATTGTCAAAATAGTATTTACTTACTGGATTATATAAATATCATAATATAAAAATGAGAATCATAGAAATTGTTGTCAAATACGCTTTTAAAAAACTATGTTTTCCACCATGATAAAAGTTGGTAACATTAGTAGCACAAACATGGTTTATCAACTATAATAACTAAAAGAAATGCACTTAAAAAACAACCATTAGAGTTGTTTTTTTTCTTATTTTGAAAGCTTACTTGTGTTAGAGTAGTTCAAGCCAACAAAATATTTGATGAGGCGGCGATGATTTGGAGTTATCAACATGTCAGTCGACATCTGCGGCATATTTTGAATCACCTAAGCGCCTGCAAAATGGTCAACATATCAGTTAGAGAATCATATTCAATCCCAAAGTTAAGGATGGGAACTATGTCTGAGTGGTTGACTCAGTGTCTGCAAATGCAGCGCAATAATAACTGATTAGGTGGTGTTGAACGCTAATCAAGTTATTATACAAGCATCAAGGATCAAACAATGATGACATAATTGCTCAATATAATCCATTGTCAAAAGAGTATTTAGTTACTGTATTATATAAATCTATAAACGTGTTAGAAAAAGTAATAGAAACCTTTTCATTGATATATTCCAACATAACCTGAATGCTCTAATCGATGTTTAGTCCCAAAGTTTACTTTTCCAGCTAAGTCCATTTTTTCCAAGAATCAAAATTACTTTCTTTAAATTAATTATAATTCAGACAACTAAAGAATTGTCATTTGGGTTTTTTTTTCTTTATTAGCTTTATACAACAAAATAAACAACCTACGCTCTTGAGCCAAAAATCTCAATGACACATTTAAAAGCATCATTGTTGGATATACCAATACTCCAATGTCAATCTTTATGATATCCACCTCCAATAGTTGGTCAATTTTAAAGTCAAATCTACAAGTGAATCTAATGTACTGAAATCAAAAGAACATACAGGAACTTTATGTAAAAGTGTAAGGGGCTGTTTGGTAGCCTCTTAATGAGGCTCTTAACCATTCAGTGCTGAATGATTCAGCATTCAGCGCGTTTGTTTCAGCCTCTGAATGGAATGGTTAAGGCTGAATCATTAAGACTTGGGATGTTGCTAAACCATTAAGTACTGAATCATTAAACACTGAACTAGGCTGAACCTTAATGAAACTCTCATACCATTGTGGGACAAGAAAACTAACCATTAAGAGGTCTAACTTAATGATTCAACACTTAACCATACAGACCTCTTAAACATTCAGACCTCTTAATAAATCAGCACTTAATAAATCAAACAGCCCCTAAGACAAACAAATACAAAAAATGATACCCTTAACCTCTTCATCATTGGGTAGATCGAATTAATACTCAGCATCCAAATTAAGATGAACATAAACATTGGCAATTTTACTGTTTATAAACGTGTAAACTGTTTCATTTACACATGTGTAAAAAAAAAAAATTTTAAGTGTTTTTGCAATAAAAGATGAATTAACTGGAAAGAAAAGTTATTTTTTAATATTGTATTTTAATTATATTGGGGTTTGTATTAAAAAAATTGATTTTGATTTTTTTTTTTTGTTTGTTCTCACGGTTCTCACAATATTTAGTGTTCTCAAGATAACTCTCCCATATATATATATATATACACACATATACATATACATAAGATTTGGTTCATTTGAGAACCATTGGCTAAATTGAGAAGTGAGATAACCATTCTGAATCACACATTCTCTAAGGCATATATATATATATATATATATATATATGTGTGTGTGTGTGTATAGGGGAATAAGCAAATGAGAAGAAACTTAATGTGAGAAGAAAAAGAAGAAATGAAACATTAAATACTTTAACTCTTAGTACTTTAATTATTATCTCTTTAATTAATTAGTCATTAATATTTTATCCTACACATTATCAAATTTTGTCCTACACATATCAAAATTCATCCTACATACATCTATATTATCACGCATTTATCCTACACATATCGAGATTATCATACGTTAATCCTACACATATAGAAATTTAACCTACATTTGTCCTATACATATCGAAATCATCCTCATTAGGATTGATATGAAAAAATATATTTTGAAATTGAATTATTAGTTTTATTAATTTAACTAGTTTAGGGGGGTTACAAAAAAACTAATCATTTATCTAACATTAAATACACTTATTATATAAAGGATTCCTATTGGTTTAAATTTCTTCTTTTTCTTCTTATATTACTTTTTTCTTCTTATTTAGCTTGTAGTTTTTAAAATATGCGTTGTATCATTGTGTCTTTTGTGTACCATTGTGTCTTTTTCTTATTTTCATCATTGTGTCATTTTTTCAATTCATTGTGTCTTTTTTCTTCAGCACTGTGTTATATTTTTTTGGCACTGTGTTATATTTTGTGGCTCACTGTGTCATATTTCATAATCTATTGTGTTTTTTGTATCCTTCTCATTTTTTTTACACTGTGTAGAATAACTTGACCCTATGTGTGTGTATATATATAGGGTTAGGATCCTGTGAAAACTCACTCTTATAGTGAAAACTCTGACTTCCCGAGCTTTTTTTTATATAAAAATTTTAGGGCATGTAATATACATGATTTTAAGCATTTTGAGCTAAAAAAAATCAAAAAAGGGCTGAGCACTTTTTTTTTTAAATAAGTTTTCGAGTAACGCATGTTAAGCAAAATTAACATGTGTTAACAATGTGTTACCCGAAAACTTATTTATTTAAAAAAAAGTGTTCAACGCTTTTTTGATTTTTTTTGCTCAAAATGCTAAAAATCATGTATATTATATACCCTAAAATTTTCATAAAAAAAACTCGGGAAGTTAGAATTTTTAGAGTTTTCACTATAATGAGAGTTTCCAATATAACCTTGTACTATATATATGGGATGATTCAATAGAAAACTCATTTATTGAGAGAACTCGAGAACTCCTAATTAAATGCAAAAAAACAATAAAAAAATCATAACTCAAAATTTAAATAAAAAATAGAAAATTAGTTCGGAGCTTCTCTTTCCTACATCATCCCCATTTAGAAAAAAATAAAGAATAAATAAAGCCCTAAAAAATGCTACTGCATATATGTAATATAACCCAAAATCCTAAACCCCCCACCCAAAAACCTACAGTAGCATTTTTTTTAGGGATTTTTTTTATTTTCTTTATGAACAGGGATGATGTAAAAAAGAGAAGATCCGAACCAATTGTTTAGTTTTTACTCAAATTTTGAGTTATGATTTTTTTTATTTAAGTAGGAGCTCTCTCCCTAACTATGAGTTTTCTATTGAACTTTCCCATATATATAGGTCAAGTATAAAATGAAAACGCACTTGAGTTGAGAAAACATCGAAAAACTCATGTAAATATAATCTAAAAAAACTTTTTTTGTTTGAAAAAAATACAGGATGTAACATACATGTTTTTAAGCGTTTTGGGCCAAAAAAATAAAAAAGCACCGACTTGATTTTTTTTTAAAAATTAAATAAAGTTGCTGAAGCACGTGTAACAACTATGTTACAACAGCTAAATAACTGAAAACATATGTAAACAACGCAACTTTGTTTATTTTTTTTAAAATCGCAACGACGCTTTTTTTATTTTTATTTTTTTACCCAAAATACTAAAAAACATGTATTTTACATTGGTTATTTTTTTCAAAAAAAAATGTTTTTTACATGGGTTTCCAAGGTTTTCTCAACTCAAAAGAGTTTTCATTTTATCCCTCCCATATATATATATAGGGTGGGGTTAGGGTATAAGTCGTATTTCGTGAGAAGTGTGATAAGGATTAAAAATTTATATGTAGGCATCATTTTTTATACTTAGTCATGATGTTTTAGCTAAAATAATACCAAACATAACAATAAAAAATACAAAATAATCTATTTTATGCTTAAAAACTTAAACACAATGCCAAGAACATATGTTTTAAATCATTGTGTATTATTTGTGTGTTTTAGCCAGGTTTCAAATTCTATAGCTATAATACATTGCATTGTGTTTTAAATTGTTATGTTTTATGTTTTTTCTAACAAAAACAACCTGAAATATCATACCTACATAAAAAACATGATGCCTACATGTCAATTCTTAATCATTCTCACACTTCTCATGAAATATGGCTTGTGTACCCGTACTTTTATCTATATATTTGCTAAATCGCCCATTTTCCTGCAAGTTTTTTTTTTTTTTTTTGCATTTATACATATATGTATATAGGCGTCTAAAACTACAAAAACTAATGTTGTACATATATGTACATACATGTTTAGTAATGTATATACATGTGCAAATGTGTAGAAATGATTTCACATACATGTATGGAAAAAAATGTGGGTAATAACATGTTATTTTAATGTACATACGTGTTAAAGTTTAAAAATAAGTATCTTACATATATGTTTGACAATATACACATATGTATAAATGAAAAATATAATATACACATATGTATAAATGAAAAAAATTGCAAGAAAAGATACGATTTAGCAAAAAAAAATATTATTCTTCTTTTTTTTTTTTTTTGCCTTAGAGAAATATGTGAACCAAAATTATTCTCTTAGTTTTCAATTACTCTGTGGTTATCTTGGGAAGTGATGGAGAGACCCTTGACCCTTGTGGTCATGGGTTCGACTCCTGATCCCTCCAGGTTTTACCGGTTCACTACTGTCGTGCCTTCGGGCGGGTTTGTGGGCCGGGTTTTCCTTGGAACAGGAGTCGGGTGGGCCGAAGGGCTCTGTCCGTACGGACTAGAGGCCGTCTGGGGCCCCTTTCGGCCATTGGGGGCCGCGTACAGAGTACCCGGCAATACTTTAGTTGATCGTTCAAAAAAAAAATTGAATCGTTTATTATTAGAATTAAAATAATAATATATATGTATTATATATACACACTTTTTCAGCAAAATTAGAAAGGAAAATCTGCCCACGTACGTCATCTTTTTATAGATATGCATGATGATGATCATTCTTAGTGAAATCTGATTCAATAAAAAATGACTTGTTTTCCTGTTTTAACTTCCTGAATTGCTGTCAAATAAGGTTTGGTTTGGCAACTACTTTTTGGTATAAAAAAGGTTTGGTTTGGCAGCCATTTTTGGTCCCCAGGTCATTGAAGTTTGCTTCTCAAATTTAATAGAAAAGGAAGTTCCTTTCCTTTTGTTTTCATTATCATTTATCATCTATACATTATCAATATCAAAGCTCACTCAGGCACGTATCTAGGCCTACTTTTCAGGCCCAGTGCAAGCTTCTCGCTTCGCTTCCAAAGCCTCACTTTCAGGCCATCGGACGCATTTTTCAGGCCAAATTCTAACGGAGTTCCTGTCAAGAATCGTCTGAACAAGTCTTAAACAATTCTACTAACGCTGAGCAAGTCCAGAATCAACCTACAGCTAGGGGTGTTCTTCCGGTTTTGGGTTTTTTCGGGTCGGATTGGGGTTATTCGGTTTCAGGTTAGTTCGGGTCTGGTTGTTTGGATTTCGGATTTAGATGTAATATGATTTTTTTTTTTTTTTTGCAAAAATATCATCAAACTTCATCGTGTTACTTAGAAAAATATTATTGAAAACATTATTCGATAACATGATATAATAGTGTTTACAAGTCCTAAAACTTGATGTTTAAGATGTCAAAGAATCTAAACTTAAAAGCATCTATAAAAAAAGACATTATATGTTCGGGTTTTTATTTGGGTTTCGGATTTCGGGTCGTTCAGGTTCTTTGTTGGGAAAAAAGTGACCCGATAACCAATCCATTTAAGGTTCGGGTTGGTCTGGTTTGAGTTATTCGGGTTCGGGATTTTCGAGTAGTGTCTAATTTGGGTTCGGGTGGCTTCAAATTTGGGTCGGGTTTCAGATAAAAATGAACAGACCTACCTAAAGCACGTTAAATAAACCATAAAGAAGCCAAAAGCATGTCTAAAACCCTTAAAGATGTATTTTTATACTGTATGACTTGCTTAAAAAAGGTCTTGCTTTTTTAGCGCCTTGCACTAAGGCCCAAGGCTCACCCTTTATACCTTGAGTGCGTCTTAGGCCTTTAACAACAATGATCCATTAATGTATATAAGGGGGGATTGGGCGCTACCAGAATTGGTCACGGGTACCTCACTACCAGCACGGTAACACCGCCGCCACCCATGCTGATAGTGGTCCCGTGAGCCAAATTCTGGTTCTAGTTAACGGGCTGGTACCCGTGATTTTTCTCTTTCTCTCTCCTCTTTGTCTCTATCTCTCTCTCATTGATTGTTGGTAAATAATCAGTGAAATATTGCATCCAAAAAATGTTTTAATGAAGGAAATCAGTGAAGTAACGTGGAAGTGTAGGATTGATTAAAATCAGAGAAGTTGAAAAAAGTCACGGGTAGTGCCCCGTCCCCCTAAAGAAAGATTGAGAATTTGATTTATAACTTTATTTACATAAAATATTGTATACGAATATTGTGTGTGTTTTTCATACAAATAAAATTTGACATACCCAATGAAGTTTCAAAGATAGAAGAGGAATCAATTACTTATTTATTCAGGTTGTTGACTACCATTAGCTTTATCATGGTTGATACTTATCGAAAGAAACTATTTTTGTTCTTTCGTCTTGCTTGTTGTATATTCTTGCGGTTCTTAAAGTACATTACAAAAGTTGTATGTCTAAACAGTCTATGCTTATCTTTATTACACTGTTAATAACACGCATTTGGACCTTGATTACGATTATAAAAGAATTTAAAATTGTTTTTAATAACTTATTCGTTTATGTTGCATTAAATTATTATAACACATTACAAGCCGCAACAATAACTTATTACTATGTTCACGAATCATAAGTGATAGAAAATAACGTTTTAGAAATAGTGAAGCCATGCTGACTTGACCGACTTATATCCATGCAGCCAGTGTATTAATGTCTAATAAAATAACTTAAAACTAGAAAATCTACGCGTCGTTTTTAATTAATGATGTTACTTGGAAACTAGTTACAAACAAACTTGCAAGGGATAGAGATATATCTTTTACTCATTTTTACATGATTAATTTGGTTGAATCATGTATGAAATTTTTTTTAAAGGCTTAGATCAGTGAAAATCCTTGTACAACCCTAACCTATCGGTCTCAAGTTCGAATCTCTACCCACGTACCGATGTCCTCCTTGGCTAAGCTCAAACCGTCACGGGGAATTTTTTTGTGGTGTGCATGGATCGAACTTGTGACCTCCCCCAGGATGGAACCCCTAAGAGAAATTCCACCCTGCCTCAAATCAGCTGAGCTGGAGATCATTGGCGAATCTTGTATGAAATTGATAATCAATTTCAACTCAAACTAATAAAAATAATAATTAAACATTAAATGTTTATTTTATTATTATTATATATCTGAGTCATAATAACCAATATTCCTATATATATCCGATAATTAAATAAGACTATCTCCAATGGGCTTTTGGAGATTAAGCTCCTTGATGCTTTTAGAGGCCCTTAGCATTGGAGTGTGTCCTCATAAGGAGCCCTTAGTTGAGGTGCCCTTTCACAAGGGAATGTGTTTGCCTCGGTTCATGTAATGTGGTGGGCCCAAAATTAAAAAAAAAAGTTTTATTTAATTATTGTGTGATGGTTAGGTGATGAGGTGGAAATTAATAATGGTAAGGATATTTGTAGGGTTAGAGATGAAATTGAGGTTTTTAAGAATTTGTAAGGATATTATGTGGCAGATGACGTGTCAGCTAAGGGCGCATTTAGCATTGAAGATAGTCTAAGAAAGGGTTCTTGGTTTCATACACCATGTGACATCACATTCTGGGGTATGTGACAGCCTCCTATTGGTATGTGATGTGAGCCATAGTGTATGCTTCCTAATTAGGAGGTGTGTGATTCTTAAATAGCTGATTACATTTCAGGGGCAATCAAGTGATTGAATACCATTCGTGCCACCAACAACTTCTCTTATCACTTATCACGGTTTTGTAGACGACCTTTCACGAGTTAGTGGTTGCCAAATTGACAACTCCTTCATAATTATAAAGGTACACATCAAGATAACGACTTTTATAGTCATGGGAGTGATGCCAAATTAAGTTCAATAATAAACATATAAAATTAGTGAATTCAATATATATTGATGTAGTGGCTATCTAAAATCTTGACAGACTCATACCTATACCAATTAGTAAGAGATAAATGGGTTAGACAAATGTTTACCTTAAGAGAGAGAAAAAAAAAACTCCTTTAAGTTGACAGTTCTTGGTTGCATAAGCTAGTATCAAAGAACAACAAATCAAAAATGATAAAAAGGTGAAAAAAATCTTAAGTTTAAAATCGGGGCTTCAAACTAGGGATGACACTTAGACATGTATTGGTAATCCAATCACGTAACGACTCTAAAAACATGTCTGATACTCGTTACTATACATGTTCGGTACCCAATTACTAATTCTAGTGGAGTATTTAGTGTACCCGTTAGGTTTTTGAAATTTTGTTGTTGAGATTTCTATTATTATTATTTTATTTTATTTATTAGATAATTTATTTCACAAAGAATTTAGAAATATTATATTATACTCTGTATAATTTAAAACTTAAGATGAATAGTTCTTTTCTCATGGGCACGTGTCTTCTTCTTTGCCTCCCAGCAATCCTCAACATTGCTTATGTGTTTCACACGTGTTGTGATACTAAGATTCAATCACCGCTTTCTTTCTTCAACACACCATCACTTTCCACTTTCACCGATCTTAATCTACATTTTCACCTTCACTTCATCTTCACTTCATCTCAGCCATTTTAACCCTAATCTCCTATGGGTTTAAGTTTCCAACCGTCATGGATTTTCAGGTATGTGAATATTATTTGTTTGGTCTTTAGTTGGTTGGTTGGGTTGGGGTTTTACGATTTCAGGGTTGTAAGGATTTGAAAATTGTAATTTTTAATCACCTATTTTGTACCAAATTGCAGATCTGAAACAGCCAGACTTGGATTCAAATTTAACAACTTATTTCAACCCAAGCTTTCATCAAATTTTGGATAGGTATGCTCTTAATTTCAGTTGCTTGGTTCTTTTAATTTTCTTTACATTTATGAAATTACTCGATCCTAATGTGAGAATGTTCATAAAGCCATCCGTGGTGAGGTGTTGAAACTGAGAAAAGGGATGGCGTCGAGATGATGCAATTGAGAAAAGAGATAGGCTTCTCACGTTTCTATCAGACCAGACCAACAATAAAGCTTTGCCTTTTAGGTGTTATCTTCTCTGTCTGTAGTTCGTTTTCTGCTCCCTTTGTTTCCCTAGGTTTGGTGTTATTCGGTTTCATTTACAGAAATTGTAATCGTGGGATTACTTGGGGTATTCTTAAATTGTTTCGGAACAATTTATTGCTAATATTTTCTTGCATACCTGGTGTTTGACTAAATGTCAAGAACATATATTGAAATGATTATCCTTACATAGTTTTCATATCTGTTGTTATCAAGAGCATTACAATATGTAGCTTATGCTGAAGTTGGCTCCATGAACTTGACCTTTTAAATTCATCAAAATTATGTAAAAGTGAGGCTTGGACAATGTAAACATCAAAATTTAATAAATGATCATGACATGACTGAAAACGCGTGTTTTTTATAATTTTATCCATTTTTGTTAGGTGTCCTCAGCCCTTACCTCACTACCATTCCGATATCATAGGCATACATGCGTTCATATTTTGTAAAGTTTTAGTTTTTTTATTTTTGGGATTAACACTAATGACCCTTGCAGAGTTCTTGCTGGATGTGTTACTGCTTTGAGATTCGATGTGTAGGGTGCGGTCTTCCTCAAGAATTTCTACTTCGGACATCTTTAGTGCAGGTAAATTCTTTTTACCTTTTAGGTTTTACAATCCTTATTACCTTATATTTATCACATTTTAGTTTTGCGAATCACTTTGAAGGCCGCAAAGTGCAACTCACAGAAAATAAACAACCTGTTGTGGTATTATTCTTCCTTTTGGGCTAAGCACATTGTTTCTAAATAAGAATTTTTAGGAGCAACTTTGAGTTTTTGACCTTTTACTGTGATGAAGAAATTTAAAAAGATTTCTCTCTTATTTCTGCCTAGGAGTTCAGTTAATTGTTATTGATATGCGAGTGAATTAGATTTAATTAGTAGCAATTTAGTGTGTATTGTATGCCTATTGGGGGTGAATTAATAGGAGTTTAGGTTTAATTAATAAGAATGTACTGATGTAGTGTGTATTTTATACACATTGGGAGTAAATAAATTGAATTAATAGGAGTTTAGTGTGTTTTTAAGATTTCAAACTGCTATCTTTCTGGTTTGTAACAAGGTATATATCTAAAAAGAATGTATTCGACTATAATTGCTGAATAATAAATTGAATTAATAGGAGTTTAGTGTGTTTTTAAGATTTCAATCCCAAACACCCCCTAAGTTAGGTTTAGAAGCTAAATTCATAACATATTTGTTTGGTTTGTTCCGGTTGGTTACCTGTTACCTCACATAATTATGCGCAGATTATTATGCTATTTAGAGTGGGTTAATTCCTAAAAAAATGTTGTTAAGCATGCAAAGGGTTGGAGGTTTCTTTCGTTTGAAACATGACAGAAGGCATCTTTTTAACACTACAGGAGCAAGGTATTCTAAAAACTAAATAAGCCATTTACTTTTGAATTGTGCTTAATTTACGTACATAGATAAATTGATGTCACAATTGTTGTCACCACCAAGCATCTCCATAGAATGTTCATATATAAAAAACAAATATTTTTTTATGACAAACCAACATCCTGTTTTTGTAATTTAAGCTATTATAGAAAAATTTAGCATATTTTTTTTTCCATAAACCCATAGCGTAGTTATCACGATGTGCTGGTTGTTTCTGTGTTGTCATTACACTGGTACTATACCAGATTTTCTTTGTTAATACTTAAACTTCAAAACTTCACATGTACACAACTAACAACTTTTTTACTTTACATACCGTGAGAGGAAGTACCCACATCTAAAAGCATCCACATATACTAAATGGTGTCAAACGCCACGTCATTCCAAGCAAGCATTCAAAACTTTTCCAGGATGAAGTAAAATATTGCAGCAATATAGGTTCTATTCTTTTCAGGTTGAAGCAAATAGTGATGCAACATATTTATATGTCTTGAAGGGACTCAAAGGAGATAATGAAAAGCACAACACTATGCCTAAACTTTTGTTTCAAGTCAGGCACACAAAGAAGGCTTCATCAAATGATGTTCCACATTGTTATTTAGATTATAAACAATATGTTGTAGCAAATGGATGCCACTATGTTATGGTTTGAAAATTGCACAACATAAAACCCGCCACTCGCGGGCGTCGCCTACTGAAAACCCGCCTACCGAAAACCCGCGCTTCGCGCGCGGGGAATCCCACTAGTTAGTAGTTTATTTAAGTCCGTTAAAAGTAGTTTAAATGCTTATTACCTTTTCAGAATAATTTCAATTTATTATTTAAATAATAGAGTTTTTATAGCTATACGTACGTAATATATTAATGATTTAAAAAATTCTGCATTTAAAGTATAGCTAAGGAAGGGAATGTTTGGGTTGACGATTTTGAATTTGGATGGGTCCAAAAATACTAGGATTTGAATTTCTTTAAAAAATATTTTATTGAAAGTCAATAATTCAATAAAGGGTGCTCTAATTGGCAAAACCATTAAAAACAAAAGTTAAGGTGTTTTTCCTTAGCGGTTTATTCGAGTCGATAAATCCGCGAATTTAGAAATTCATTTCGGACAATTGAACCTTCTCGAACTGTTTCTTTTTAAGAACAAAAAATATTTGTGCCAAAATAACATATGCAAAGAAGAACAAAAGGCCTTCTGAAACAAGAAGTTCTGGCCCCGAAAAGGTTTAAGCAGTGTCAAAAACGGATTTAATGTAATTTAAACCGTTAAAAAATAAAATAAAAATAAAAGCGAGGTTTAATTCAAATTTTTTATATATTATGTATAGTTTTTTAATCAATATATTTTTCAAATTAATAATATAATAGTCAAAGTAAAACAAAACAACTTTAAAAACTAAAGTAATAGTAAGGTGTTGTTTGTTTTGAAGAAGTAAAATGTCTAAAATCCACATTTGCAAGAGAAAAGGTGGACCAAATGTCTGTAGTATGTAAAAGAAGACAGTTTGTTTGTCAATGTCTATAGCATAACCCAAAACCATAACCCACCATAATCAAGACCCTCCACCGTGAACCAACAACCTTTGTTGTCACCCGAAACCATAACCAACAGCCTCTGTCTCTATCTCTCTTCACCCCTGAACCACCATCAAGCCATCAAAGTAGTCGTCATCACCACCACCCCCAACATCGTCTCCACCGTCAAAGTAGTCGTCATCACCACCACAACCATCACCACGTCAGCCTTTACAGCCACCAAACCGACCAAACGGTCAATGCGCCCAAAAACCACTACCACCTGAGACATTGACCATGAAAACAACCTAACCCAACCCAACCCAACCCCGTCGTAAACCACTCCTACAGCCACCATTGGCCATCCCCGGAACCCCACTCCTTCGAGACCCACTACCAACCCAAGTCTGTCGTCATTTTCCAGCACCACAGTGGATGGGGTTAAAAAACACTGATTTAAGAAAGGAAAAATGTTACAAAAAATAAAAAATACAACATACCTGTAGAAGAATCGGGCCGGGTTAGAGGAGGAAGTCGGGCTGGGAAAGAGGATGGAGGGAGGCGGTCGGCTGGGGGAGGAGGGGGGAAGGCGATGCAGGGAGGAGAAGACAGGAGGGAAAAGGAGACCGTAGGGAGGAGGAGGCCGGAGGGAGAGAAGAGGATGGAGGAGGAGGGGGATGGAGGATATGGTTTGCAGATGAAGGAGAGATGTGTCTGTTGTGTTTTGTGTTTTGTCTGCAAAAGGAAGAGGTGGGTTTATGTCTGCACAAGGAAGAGGAGGGGCATGTGTTTTTAAAGGTTAACAAACAAGCTTCCCACCCCAAATGTCTGCCCACGTCTGCACGGGCCAGACATAAGTGGTCAGAAGCTCCTCTCATAAGAAAACAAACAACACATAAGTTTCAGAATTTGTTATTTTGTTATATAGCATAATCGTAAGAATCATCAAGTCTTATATTTGAGTGGTATCCTAATGATTTTTAAATAAGAGGTTATGTGTTGGAGTCTCGCATAAGACAAAATTGTACCGGCTTGAATTAGGGGATTTTAATAGTTATAAATTTCCTTTTAAGTTGGTGGGTTAGGTCACCACGTTTCGTTCTTCGGACAAAAAGGATGGTGTCCGAGTGATCTCCAAGTATCCATGCCTTTGTCATATACCAATCAAACATTGCATAAAACCTCCCATAAATTAATATATTTAAAACTTTTATAATTAATAAGATTTATAATGATATTTGTTTTATAAACATACATACATACATACATACATACATACATACATACATACATACATACATACATACATACATACATACATATATACATACATACAGGGAAAGTATAAATTGAAAACCCCCCTCGAGTTAAGAAAACTTTGAAAACCCATGTAAAAACCATCTAAAAAAAGTTTTTTTTTTTTTGAAAAAAGTACACAAGTTAACATACATGTATTTAAGTGTTTTGGGCCAAAAAAATTTAAAAAGCGCAGAGGGAATCTTTTTAAAAAAATAATAAACAACGCAAATTTTGTAACAGCGCTGGTAACATATGTTAGAAAGCAGAAAACATATGTTAACAGCGCTGTAACATATGTTAACTGCTTTCTAACATATGTTACCAGCGCTGTTACAAAATTTGTGTTGTTTATTTTTAAAAAAAATTCCCTCGGCGCTTTTTTATTTTTTTGGCACAAAACGTTTAATAACATGTATGTTACCTTGTGTAATTTTTTCAAAAAAAAAAGTTTTTTAGATGCTTTTTACATGGGTTTTCAAAGTTTTCTTAACTCAAGGGGGTTTTCAATTTATCATTCCCTATACATACATATGTACGTGTATATATATATATATATATATATATATGAGGTTAGGATATAGTATAAAAGATGAAAATCATAGAAAAGGATGAGAATGATTGAAAGCATGACATGTGGTTTTTCTCCTAATTATGTGGAAGGGTAGTCTACTAATCTTATCTTTATCTCCTTTCATCTGCATGACACATGCATATCCCTCCCCCTAAATATCCATATATTTTCCATAATTTATTGTTTTGTTTTAAAGATTATACAAAATTAACGAATGTTTTCTTATCTTTGAAACAAGTGCCATAATTCTATATAAAAACAGAAAAAACGACATTTTAATAGGTTTTGAAGTAGTTTTTTTTCATGAAAAAAAACACACAATAACACAGCAAAAAACACAATGGACATAATAAAAACACAAAAAGGTGGCTCAGAAAAATACAATTGACAGAAAAAACATAGTGTACAGTACAAAAAAAAAACACAGCGATCATAACTGAAAAGCACAATGAATGAGACAAAAAAAAAAAACAAAATGAATAGATGAAATAACACAATGGACAAAAAACACAATTTACAAAACAAAAAAGACCAAAAAAAAAAACAATGGATAGAATAGAAACGCACTAAAAAAAATCATCATATTTTTTTCGTTTTTAGTATAGCACCATGGTACTTATTGGAAAAATAAAAAAAAAACTCGTTATTATAGTGTTTTAAAAAAAAACTATCTTACAAAAAGTTATTAAAGTTTAAAGATAATGGGGGAAATACATGTGTCATACTGTCATGCACATGTGGAGAGAGAAATATAACTTTACCACAACATCATCCCTCTCAAAAACCAACATGAATTCTTCTCTTCTTTCCACCCCATTTAATCTACATCCTCCATTCTCAAAATCAAAGGCTATTATTTTTTCTTACCATTTCCACAATTTTAAGTCTTTGTACAGGATTCGTATACTATGTGTGTGTATATATATATATAATTCAGGTTTAAGTAATTATTTATTTTTTAATGATTTTTTTATAAATCATTTGATTTTTATTGAAAATTACCATGTCTTCAAAATAAAATAGTTCTTGGTATTGTTAAATACACTACGTATCACATTGTACAAGTTTTATACCACATCAAACAAATACCGGTCGAGCAACATTAGCATTAGTACCAGTATTAATTTAAATGGTTTTCAGTTTCGAAAATATTTAATTTGACTTTTCTTTAATAACTCACATTTGTTATCTTTAAAAATATATAAATATACTATGGGGAGAGATAACGTACAAAGCTTCCTTAACGTGAGAAGCGTAGGAAGCATTCTCAACCCTTAGGTAGCGTTTGGTATGCAGGAATGGAAGGCGGAATGGAATGGAGCATTACGATGGAATGAAAAAAAGGTGTTTGGTTGGTCAAGGTAATGGAATCATCCCTTACCTCCTCCATTCCATTCCCCCTAAAAACCCCAAGGTAGCGTTTGGTATGATGGAATGAAAGAAGGAATGGAATGAACCATTACCAGGGAATGAAAAATAGTGTGTTTGGTTGGTCATAGGAATTGAATCACCCATTTCAAAAGGCATTCCATTTCCTCAAATCCATTCCATCCACCCCCCATGTTTTTTTTTCATTCCATCCCTCATTCACCCTTCATTAACAACATCATAAGCCACCACCCATCACCACCACCACCAACCACCATAGTCACCACCCACCACCACCACCAACCACCATCGTCACCACCCACAACCACCACCATCGTCACCACCCACCACCACCGCTACCATCACCCACCACCATAGTCACCACCCACCACCACCGCCACCACCATCACCCACCACCAGCGCCGCCGCCACCACCCACCAGCACCGCCACCACCATCAACGCCACCACCACCATCGTCACCACCCACCACCATCACCCACCACCATCGTCACCACCCACCACCATAGTCACCACCGCCACCACCATCACCCACCACCACCACCACCGCCACCACCACCCACCACCACCGCCACCACCACCATCGTCACCACCCACCACCACCACCACCATCGTCACCACCCACCACCACTGTTACCACCGTCACCACCCACCACCGTCGCTACCGCCACATATCACCACCCACTATAACCGCCACTAACCACCACCCACCACTGCCACTCACCACCGATTTTATTCCTACGCCTTTTCCTGCCTATCCAACAGCACAAAGTAATGTTTTGTTTCATTCCACATGGCAACCAAACAAGACATGGAATGGTAATGATCCATTCCATTACCTTGTTCATTCCATTACCTCGTCCATTCCATTCCCTCATCCATTCCATTACCCCATACCAAACAGACCCCAAATTCATTCCATCCATCCCCCATGTTTTTTTCCATTCCATTCCCTTTGTCACCCTTCATCAACACCAACCACCACCACCAACCACCTCTACCACTACCACCCATCGCCACCACCAACCACCTACTACCGCCACCCACCCACCACCATCGCCAATCCCCGTCACCGACCACCGCCACCCCCACCCATCGACTACTGCCATCACCGACCACCCCGTCACCGACCACTACACCGCCACCCATCATCAACCTCCACCTCCACCACCGACCACCGCCACCCACAACCAAGCACCGAATGCCACCACCGATACTCTCCGTCACCGACCACCACCATCTACCATCGCCACCCACCACCAAGCCCCGACCACTACCACCGACACTCTCCCTCACCGATACGGACCGACCATCACCACCACCACCACCCATCGTTGCCGCCGCCGTTGACCACCACCGTTGCCGCTACCACGACCGCCACCACCAACCACCGTCGCCGGCACCCACTATCAACCGCTATCGCCACCACTCACCACCGCCGGTTATTCTTAAGTCTTTTTTTACCTACCAAACAATACAAAATAATGATTCATTCCTTTCTTACGTGATAACCAAACAAGACCATGGAATGGTAATCATCCATCTCATTCCTTTGTCCATTCCATTCGCTTGTCCATTCCATTCCTCGTTCATTCCATTACCCCATACCAAACAGACCCTAGGCGGTGGCATGATGGTAATTAACAACCCTAATCACGGTCGGTAGAATCTAAACAAGGTAAATTAGGAAAAAAAACGTTCAAAACTTTTTCAAATCGAAACAACAGACTTAATTCGAAATATGATTTTTCATCATTTCAATTTGATTAAACGTTCTGATTGATTACACAATCAAAATAACAAAAAACATTCGATTACAATGAACGAAAACGTAAGATCAGTATTTGAATCTAAAGCAAAAACAGAGGATTATAATAGGGGACGAACAATCATACGAAAACATACAATTATGAATAAACGCTCGTAATAATTGTCAAATACTTTCGATTTTGTTTCAATAAGTATGATTAAACATAAAAATTAGGTTAAAAAAAGTTGCAGAGAAAGAAGATGAAGTTGGTGAAAACAGAGACTTTTAAATGCACTTTGTAAATTTTAGACGCACACTATAACGAAAATGAAGTGTCCTTTAAAAATAAAGTGTATTTAAACTTCATATTTAAACGCACTCATATTTTTTTTTTTAAAAACTAAAAACGCACTGTTTAATTTTAAGTTATTCTTATAAAAAAGTTTAAACGTACTCATATTTTCTTTTATTTTCAGGACTCTTCAACTCATTCAACTTATTATCATCATCACCTGAAACAACACCATCTTCTCCATTTCATTTCTATCTCTCAAACTCTTCCATTCACTGTGATCAACAACAGAAGTTGATCTAAAGTTTTCTGATAATGTCGAATCAGAAATTGGTTCCGAAAGAAGCCGAAAGTTTCTGCCCTAAATTGGCGAGATCTAATTAATTCCAGTTAGTTAGTGTCTCCATTTTGATTTATTTTATTTTTTTACAATAAAATATTAAAATATGAATCATAAGCTTAAACGGAAGAAGGAATTGAACATGATTTTGTTTTTTTTTTAAGAAACAATCGAAGATCCTGTTACTAGTTTATTATTCAACGATTGTGTTAATGGTGAGATTTTAGTGTTATCAATATTCGGTTCTAGAATTCTCTGAGCTTTGGTTAACAGGTCTGTTTCAGATGATGGCTTTTGTGATGGTTGGTTGTCTTCTTATATAAAACGCACTCATATTTGCTTTAATTTTAAACTAACGCACTCATATTTGCTTTAATTTTAAAATGAGACTTACATATGATGCACTCATCATTTTTTGAATAATTTAAACGCACGTGTATTATTATCATTTTTAATTTAATCGCACATTATATTATTTTTGTTTTATTAAAAAGTGAAGGTGGGTTTATATGTAGACGCACGTTTTGACTGAGTGTGTTTTTGTAGTTTTGTGAAACATTATTCCTTTTGTTTAAACGCACGTTGTAACCATTGGTTAACCCTAAACGCACGTTTAATGTCATCATCTTCATCATATAAACACTGTTAACCCTAACTCACAACCTGTACATCTTTCTATCTGTAAAATACATCCACAAATCCTTGATTTTAATTAACAACATATAATCAAAGATCTAAAAGTAAGAAAACCATACGATAATCACTCGAAAAATCAATCGTTTAAAAAAAGTTGATCGGTCGAAAAATAGAGCATCCTTATAATCAAAAATAATATTGGGTTTGATTGAATCGTTAGTTGATTAGATAGTCAATCTAAAATACATAATCGATCATGAATTGAATCCTGAATAGAATTATTCTCGATTATAATTGAATCGTGATGAACGAACGATTAATAAAAGGACTAATTTACCCCTTTAATCAACCAGATTTAGGTTAAGTAAACTTAACCATAGTTGACAGGTGGCGTGATTTGGTTGCTTCCTACGCTTTGTACGTTAAGGAACTTTGTACCGTATACTTTCTCATATACTATTATGTCAAAATACTCTAAACGTTCCAATATAAATTCTATTATAAACACAAAGTTGTATACCAAATCAAGTATTTTTTTTAGTATTATAAAGTGTAACCAGTACGACTATCATAAAGATATCGTAATAGGTCAAATCATCTGATGCACCTTGTAACATGTAAGATTGTTGCATTTGTTAACACGTAAGATTTCATGTTGCATTTTGTTTGTTAACGGGCCAGAATGCAGCATGGAGTTTTCTTGCTAACGGGTCAAATCACATATGGTAAGGTAACGGCTAGAGTGCAACAGTAAGATTACATGTTGCATTCTGTTGATTGCAGCTTGCATATTGTTTCATGGTAACAAATCAAATTGCTGCTTGAATATACATTTAATAAAGAACGGGTCATATTGCATGTTGTACGATAACATGTCAGATCGCAAATTTAATCTGTATACATTTTCCGCCGCGTCACACAAGCCAAGCTTTGGTTTAAAACAAAACGTAAAAAGTCATTGTAGGTTCATCGAATACGATTGTTTAACACATAATTTAATGGTTTCATACATTACGCGACCTACCCATCATTGTCACCTTTACTAAATCATAAATATCATACACAAGAGTTCCACAGGAATAGTATCTTGAGCCTTGTGACCTTTCAGTCCATTCCTTTATCCTCATTATCTATGTATTACAAAATTAAAAACAACCATTTATAATAGTTTAATCACACAAAAGTTGTCTCATGTAAAAAACAAAAAAATAAAGTTGTGATATGCCCAAAATAATACGGCTCGTGTTATACATCGATACCATGAATATATATTGTTATCGGCATCAATGTTGTTTGATCAATATCGGTTTGATTCGTTATGGTACCGGTACTTAATGTACCAAAAATATTGTACATGGTATAGGACTATAGGTTACGATATCCAAATAAATACTTTATTTTAAATACGAAGTTTTCAATAAATTTAATATCATAATTTTAACAAAGAAAATTATAAAAACAACCATCCCTGTAGTTTTTTTTTCTAAGTTCATTAACACAAATTGTCAGCAGCAAAATCAAATTATGTGATCCTGAAATAAAAATAAAATAAAATAAAATTTATGTGCTATAAAGAGTTGTTCATATATCTAAAATTGTGTGCTTCTCATATACAAATGCGTAGAGTATGTACATAAACAATCATCAAACTAATTTATATTTGTTTACTTAACCAGTTACTCATGACTCGATAATATATAGCTTTCATACAACTAAATCAAGTTGAAGCTGAAAGCCCAATTGTACTTTTGTAAACAAGTGGCCCATAAGCCCCATTGTAGAAAAAGTCTATGGTATCAATTATTTTTGGGTGAATGAAACATGCTAAATGTTACATGTTCTATAGAGATATATAATTAGTTAGATCTTAGAAGACATGTATCATGTAATGTTCTTAATCAGAGGTTTGGTATTATATTTTTTTCCTTTTAAATATTGTGGTTTAGTTAAAGGCATATATGATATAACATGTAATCTTTAAAATCTTGATAAAAACTAACATATATTAAGTCCAGTGTATGATGATGACACAAATAGGTGGCAGTGCAAGGTGGCCAGAACATGGGGTTTGAGATGGTTTACTTGTCGCCGTCGTGGCTAGAGGCGAAGGAGACGTTGTAAGATGATCATGAGTCATGACGATAGCGATGCCTATCATTAACTCAAATGAAGAAGCTACCGAGATTGGTGAATGGCGTTTTTTTCATCACCAAAGTTGGTTGGGGATACTTTTGTTACATAGTCATTGTGAAAAAAAGTTTATTAAAATTCATCTAATGAATTTTATGATTTTAATAGGAGGCTTCCCACCATAAAACATCCAAACCGACTAGATATTGAGCCAATACATATAATTCACAGGCGCATAGCAATCCATAGTGCTAGACATGGCAAAATGGGCTTGAGTAACTTCTCGAAATGGGTTGGGCTCACAAGTCATTTTTTATGGGTCAGCCGTCAGGTTGGTTTGACACTCTTTTGCTTATGTGTCTTTTTATTAATATTTAACACCGGTTCTAAAATATGATTATTTACATTAATTCAATATAATAAGTTTTATTAAAAACGAAGTTATATTCAAAATACAGTACTTTTTTGGTTTTGTAAAGCAGTATGATGACAAATTGTACTGATTCTGACCAAACAACATAGGTACCAGAACGGTACTATCAGAACTAGTATCAATATTCCTTTTTATTGTTTTCAATTGATGACGGCATGATTTTATTTTTAAGTTTTCTTTTTCGATTGTTACAACAAACGCTAACACCGATCAAGTTCCTGCAACGTAGTGTTGGGGAATCCCAATTGAATATTCAGACAATATAGATATAAAATATGGGAATGAAACTGGTGACCGTGACACTTATTAAAGTGAAATTATTAACAAAATAAGAATAAGAATTTTAGACTTTTGAATACAAGTGGGGAAAGTTAATTTGAGAACACCTATATTTCGTGCGAACCGTGAGAACGCCATCTAAAACCATTTAAATCAAAATTTTCTTTTTACACTTATCTTTATTACTAAAATACAATCCCAAAAACACAATTTACACGTAAAAATTTTAAATGTATAAGGAAATAAATTGTTTTTACACATGTGTAAATTTACTGTTTGTACATGTGTAAGCTGTTTCATTTACACATGTGTAAAAAGTTGATTTGAAAGTGTTTTTGCAAGAAAAGATGAATTATTTGGAAAGAAAATTCGTTTTTTAATGTTGTATTTTGATTATAATGAGGTTTGTATTGAAAAAAAAATGATTTTGATTGGTTTTCTCATTTGTTCTCACGGTTCTTGCGATATTTAGAGTTCTCAATATAACCTTTCCCTATAAGTATTAAGTTAAATATGCAATAATAAATATCAAATAAATCAAAATTCATAAAAGAGCGTGTTGATAAAAATCATTAAATTTTGCCCCTACTTTTCTTACACCAAATTAATCTAATAATTTTAAGTTTTTTTACTGTGATGTCAAAAGTAACTATTAAATTACTGTCACGTAGTCATGACCTATCACTCACTTTTTTCATCTTTTGTGCGTAATGGCCCACCAAACCCTTCTCCTTAACCAACGTGAACGGCCTCATGCCCCCTCCTTTAACGTCTCTGGTAACTCCATGTGGGCCGATGTTTAACGCGAGTAGCGTCGGCTTCCATTGTCACCTGGCGGGGCCATTAGAACATAACCGAAGCATGAAACATTTGATGCGAGCAATGGGGCATTTAAGTAAGAGATTATTTTAAAAGTTTTAGCAAGTAATGAGATAGTTTCGTATTGAGTGATATCTAACTACCCAAAACACACATACTTGTTTACCTGAATCAGATCTTAAACATTTTGTTTTTTGTGTGTTAATTCAATTACTTTTTAGTATTTATATTTCTAATTTTCTATGATTAATTATCCATATTGATATTAGGATGCTCATGAATAGTTCCATTTTTTTGTTTTTCTTTTCATTTTATAGTGTTTATAAAGATTGTTTATGAAGAGTATTTCAAAAGTAGGTACAACCCAGTTGGATCCCTTACGTCCCTGATACAGGTAGCATCCGGGTTCGATTCTCTTGAGCAGCATTTCTGCACCTTTTTTTATAAAATAAGATGCGCCGTTTTAAGCTGCGTGCAGTGGCGGACCCAAGATTTTTCAGCACTGAGGTCCCCATTTTTCGATGTCTAGATTTTTTACAACGAATTGTTAGAGTTTTCGGCCCGGTTACTGTTCGGGGCGGGTCGTAAACATGTCTCGCGCGTTGAGGCGGTACACAAATAAAAATATAAGCCGTGTTCGTTTTGAACAATATACAAGTCTTTTTTGTAATTATATCAAAATTAGAATGGTAAGAAATGTACTTGAGAATTATAATGGTTGAATCTCAACACCTATAGGCATACCAAATACTCGATGTGTACTAAGTAATTAAATAAATAAATAAAAAAATTTACAAGGAATACGAATCAAAATGGTTGATATTTTTTTTTCTACAAACAATGTGGCTCGAGCCAATTAAGAACCATGACAATATGACATCCAATCAAAATAAAAAATGTTGGAACCCATCACACCTTTTTCTCTTAACCACCCACTCTATATGTTCTTAACATATATAACCAATCAATTTTCGGTTTAACAAATTCATAGTTAATATTTATTTTCACAACTTTTTTTTTTTTTCGTTTCTCCATACCCTCCTCCTTTTCGCAAGGAAGCTGATGGGTACGGAGTTGTTGCACCCACAAGATTGCTTCATCAATGTTGCCCCGTTGATCATTCGGGCAAGCGGTTCAACATCCGCTACAACACCCGAATTAAAGTCAAATTGCGAAAATGGTGATGATTCATATGCAGGGTCGGCTTTCTTTCATTCTCCATCACCGAGGTCTCTACCTCTCCCTTCATTCTTTAAGAAACAAGACTCAATGGCTATGATGGATGATGATCATGACGGTTTTGATGATTTCGCCACTAAGCATCTATGCCGCTTGCTTCGACTAGGGTGAATGTGGTTGAAGGTGGTTTGGTTTATGCCATGGAAGAAATTGAAGGATGGATCGGTGAAGGGTGTAATGATATACGTATATGTAGGTAACGGGGATACATGTAGTGTTAATTTAAGAGTTAGATTATATGGATGTTGGATAATCGATGTAATTAATGTTTGTATTTTTCCGTTTTGAACTTTTTATATGTTTTGGGAAATTCTTTTATTAATACATTTGTATGTATTTTCTTATGTTTATCAAATTTTGGTATATCAAATTTTGGAATATATTTTGCTAAGTTTTGCTTTCTTTTTTCATCCATATTCAGCATCAGATACGTCACGAACATCATGGTTGTTTTCGTTTTTTGCATGTTCGGTAATGAATCGCGCATCCACAGCTCTGAACCAGTCAGATATATCTTCAAGTCTGACCGGTTAAGTGCTTGACCAAACGCCCTATGTCTGACCGAGTCAGTCGTGTACGTCTGAACGGGGTCATTCAGACCCAACCAGACAGGGCCTTAGGAGAATATCATGGTAAAATAGGCCGGTGGCTGTAAGGGGTTAGGGTAGGGATGAGCAGATAATACCTGGCATCAAAACAGAACCGTACCTACGACACAGGTTGTCACAACCCGACCAAGGTGGGCCTGATCAAAATACAGATTGGTACCAAACTTGCACAGCGGAAGTAACAATTACTATATTAAAGGTTTAATACAATTTCTAGTTCCATAATATAAATACAATACTTAAAATAAATGGTTCAAAGGTATGCAAAGACGAGTCGCGGCGATCGTCGAAGCAGTCGATGATGTGCAATCCTCAATCTATCCAAACTCTAGCCGTGCTTAGCTCTATATGCTCTAATCCGCAACTAACATAATATACTTCGCGTTCGCCATCCATCCATGAGTTGTACCTGAACACATGCTTAAAAAGAGTTTGGGTCAACAAATATGTTGGTGAGTCCGTGTGTGAGTTAAACTGGGTTTCAATAAGTTTATCTTCTCGAAATAGTTTATCGTTTGAAAACAAGTTTTACTTAGTTTAACACAAAACAAGTTTAATACGGTTTAACACATGGTTGCACTGGTGATGTACAAGCCACACCTCAAACCAGACAATGAATCCATCTGCTCTCATTATGGATTCCCATGGCAGAATACGTGTCACAAACCTCAGTGGAGGGTTTCCCGGGTTTCCGGGTCCACTGTGTGTGGGGGTTTCCCCAAGTAGTACTACCCACATATTAAGTGGCCCAATCTCCCGTTGGGTTAATGAGTGTGAAAGTTCGGTATTCGAGAGCACACCTTGTCACATCAAACTGGTTTATCATTCTGGTTTTTACAATGGAAGCATATGTTCACCCCAAAAACAGTTTAAAACAGAGAAGAGGGGATGGTTCACGAGACTCACCTGGTAGCATAGCATAAGTGTAAAACAGAATGCGTCGTGATTGCGTCCTGGTATTCTCCTGATCAAGTCCTAAGTCGACATACATTATTAGTCTTAGGTTCATTCGTAAAGGTTTCACGTGTGGGACGAGTTCGAGCATATGGTTTTATTTATCACGGTTCTCTAGATGTTTGAACATGCTAGTTTACAAATATATATCCGTCCTAGTATATAAGTAGATGGAATGTATCTTAATATAGGTCGGTATCTATAGTTATGTCCGAACCTTAAGCTCCACTCATCACGTTTGTATCTTAGTCATTCTTATCAGATGTCGATCATTATCAAATATATATCTTAAGTCTTAATTGTCCATGTCCATGGTCTAAATGTTTATGTTCAAGTACCAATCTTGTGTGTATATCAATATTATATGGATTATATAACGTATGATTACAGTCTTGCCCAAATCAATATCCGGGTTATGTCTTAGCATGTTTTGAATCTAACTATATACGATGCTTAGTTTCTAATATCCATAGCTCATATCTCACCCATATAGTCCACCAGTTTATATCTTTTCCAATGCTTGATTTATACACTAGTCGCTAGTAGGCACAGATTGCTTATCAACCTCTATGTCTGAGTTTATGTATCAACGCACAAGTTATCAAGTTTCAATGCTTAACTCTTAATGTCCAAGTGTCCATAACTAATGTCCGAATCTGTAATCAAATGCTCAAGTCTTATGTTGTAGTGTCTAACTCCATATGTCCAGTTCAAGATACACGCTAACGTTCGGTTTATTCCTGGTTTGGTCTTAGTCCGTACTCGCTCGTCAAGTCCCACACAAGATAATATATTATTAATGTTTATAATTTACGAGGTGTAGGTTCGGTTATACCTGACGTTCCAGTCATAACTCGTGTTCACCAGTGTTGACTCAGTTGACTGCAGTTGACCATCTGGTCAACTGGTTTGACCACTGTTGACTAACTTTGACTATGTTGACTGAATCTTAACCCACTTCATAATATGTTCCCAGTATTAAGATTCAACATTATTGTGACCATCTAACATCATCAACAATCACTACCTAATAATCCTCCTGGACACTCGATTGTCAGCCATCCTCCACAAGTTCCACTACCCTGAACCGCCTTCACCATACTACCATCCGATAACCTACCATCTCCCTTGACCACTGTTCGCTGTTAATGACCACCGGAACCCACCCAACAACCACCTCTGTGAATCACGATCAACCGATTATTATTATTCAAGAAACAAAGGTGGGTTTGGGGGTTTTACCTTTGTAATCGGAGAACACATTAGCACCGGCCACCATCATCGTCTTCCACCGTCTCCGTTGCTGTACACCGACCACCATCGTCAGTCGTCGTCTTCCTCTCTCCTCTGTTACCCCTGTTTCGATCTAGATCTGTGTGTCTCTCTCTCTCTTTCTATCTAGTTCTTACAGTGGAAATAGGGGTGTGGGTGGTGTTGAAACGTAGCAGCAGTGGTGGGAGCGCTGCCGTGGCTCAGCCACTGCGACGGTGGTCGGACTCCCAGTTCTTCCTCCTGCTTCTCCGGTTGTGTGTTGGTGTGGGTAAACAAAAGAAAACACAGATGTGTGTAGGTGTGTTGAATTATTATAAGGGAAGAGGTTGAGAGGGGGTGAGGTGTTGAATACAAGGGTGGGGCATGTGTCATCATAGGTTGATGACACATGTCCGGGTGATGACTAATCACCTTGGGTTCGTGCTCGGGTTTCGGTTCGTAATGGTTATAAGTCAGGTCTCATAACACTCGTTCTAATATTATTTTATATATTCATTGGTTTGGTTTTTAGTTTCGCACACAATCGTTATGCTTAGTATTCATTTTGGTTAACTATTTACTATAAAACAGAAATAAAATGCGAAAAATTCTTGGGGGGTCTGTACCGGGTTGTTACATTCTCCCCCCGTTATTAGAATTCCGTCCTCGGAATTAATTTTCGTGTTTTCTCTAGTTGTACATACGGTACATTCCATATTTGGGTTTGGTGTTCAAATTTACGTATTGCTACTACTAATCACTTCTTACTTATATTTATTTGTACGAATGAGTTCGTATGGGTATCTTTCATTAAAACATTTGTGTGTCAAGGTAACAGTTATGAGATGCTAAAATCTCTTAAGATCAGGAAAAGGGTCAAAACCTTACAGCCAAATTCCAGAAATGGAGAGTAGAACTCCTTATGATGCCTAGCATTTTGCTTTGAAGCAGTGGTTTAAACTACTGACAAACTAAAGGTTGGCCCTTGCCTAAATTCCCAGTTTCATTTTCGATGCACCATAGGTGTTTATATATAGGGTGTACCGCAGCTAACCCACCACACCTTTGGTAACCTCAAAAATGTACTAGAAATTTTAAAGATTACGGTTTGTTTTTGGTTTGATTTCCAGTCTTATTTTCCGACACATCATTGATGTTTATATATAGGGTGTACCGCAGCCAACCCACCACACCAATGATGTTTCTCTTAGACGTACTGGAAATTTCTCCAAAAACGTGATAGTAATATTCTTAAGAAATCCTAGGTAATCCTGAAGTTACTAGTCCTTAATAACCTTATTTTTGAGTCAAACACTTAAAATATGATGTTGCGATCTTAAAACTTCTCACTCTTATCCATCTTATGTTTAGTATCTTTGGTAGCTCTTATCTATACTGTCTAATCAATGGTTGAATTCTTAAGTCTTTAAAGTCTTCATGGTACATGGTGTAGGATATGACGACAAGTTGTCGAAAAACACTAAAAGTTAGACGTCTTAACACAATATATTATTCTGAATCACAATAAAGGGGTATACATTCCTTTGATATTTTTAATCTTAACTTCTAATATTGTCGACTTTCCATCTATAAATGCTTTCCTTATTAAGGTTCGACTACGCCATCTTATTCCTGTCTAATTATTTTTCAAACACTTATCGTGAACATATATGCTCCCCCCGTTAGGGCCTAACTACATAATTCTTGATATTTCTTTCCTGTATTAATATGTTCCCGAACTAATTCAAAAGTTTTGACACTAAGATAAACAACTAGGATGAAACTTAAAGTAGCCAAAAAGTCTACTTAGAAACCTTCAATGGTTTAATAATCCAAAGACATTTGGCACTAATCTAAAGATATCACGGAACACTAAGGTGATAAAACATATATTAAATCTTAAAAAAAAATACTTCTCGCAGCGTTCAATCTAAATTCCATCAAGTCGAGAAGGTTTGAATGTTCACGGTGATTAATGCTTTCCTTGCTTCTGTGTTACTAACCTTTCAGATAATGCTCTGGAAATATTCTCTAGAACCTGCATTGCGGTTACAATCCAAGACACTATACTTGACTTAATTCTAGGAAAGTAGGTACAAATCTGGTTTTGAATAAAAGAATCTACTGACCAATGGTTAAACTTGTAATTTGGATCTGAATAAATCGAAAGACGCAACAAGTGATTCTATGCATAACCTATATTAACGAGGACAACACTATATAAGGTAGACAGTAACCATTGATTAAAAGGAAAACTTATCGGGTTAGGGGCATCTATTCGCTTGATTGACCAAGATTCACCTTGGTATTTTGAATTTCTTCCAGATATTGCACCAAGTTCTGGTTAGACACCTGGTCCTCATGGTTAGCTCAACATTTGATCATAGAAATTATTCACGATTAATGACGTTCATGGTATGCATATATAGATTAAAAATACAAGTATCACAACGGTCAAGGTTTATATTTATATATGTTCTCCTGAAACACATCATTTTGTAACAAAATAATGATTTCGAACTCCTAAAATGGTCACACAAGTAGGTCGTAGGTCGGTTACAATTCTAAAATAGTTCATTTTATCACATGAGTTTACGGTTGCCATGGTCAACACTTAAAATTTCCGCGACTCCCCGAATTTCTTAGAACTTTCCCGTGCCTGTAAATTCACGATTACGTGATATCAAGTGTAATCGTCAATTTACCTCACGAAATTATTCTAGTAATCTCCGTCGAAGTCATAAATTTCAGGTGTTAAACCGTGCTCACATACTGGTTAAACTGGTTCTTAGTCATTTTCAGCATCCTGGTGTGTTCAGGTACTTAAATTTCAGCTTACTTTGCGACTATTTTGCCTGGTCTTATATATGTCCAAGGTATCTCCTAACTAGGTAGTTCTCAAATCTTAAACTACGATCTTTCGGTCGTAGTCTAGGAATTTTCCATAAGGGAAATCCTAGTGTGCTACAACCGCTGCTATGATACCAACTGTCACAACCCGACCAAGGTGGGCCTGATCAAAATACAGATTGGTACCAAACTTGCACAGCGGAAGTAACAATTACTATATTAAAGGTTTAATACAATTTCTAGTTCCATAATATAAATACAATACTTAAAATAAATGGTTCAAAGGTATGCAAAGACGAGTCGCGGCGATCGTCGAAGCAGTCGATGATGTGCAATCCTCAATCTATCCAAACTCTAGCCGTGCTTAGCTCTATATGCTCTAATCCGCAACTAACATAATATACTTCGCGTTCGCCATCCATCCATGAGTTGTACCTGAACACATGCTTAAAAAGAGTTTGGGTCAACAAATATGTTGGTGAGTCCGTGTGTGAGTTAAAACTGGGTTTCAATAAGTTTATCTTCTCGAAATAGTTTATCGTTTGAAAACAAGTTTTACTTAGTTTAACACAAAACAAGTTTAATACGGTTTAACACATGGTTGCACTGGTGATGTACAAGCCACACCTCAAACCAGACAATGAATCCATCTGCTCTCATTATGGATTCCCATGGCAGAATACGTGTCAACAAACCTCAGTGGAGGGTTTCCCGGGTTTCCGGGTCCACTGTGTGTGGGGGTTTCCCCAAGTAGTACTACCCACATATTAAGTGGCCCAATCTCCCGTTGGGTTAATGAGTGTGAAAGTTCGGTATTCGAGAGCACACCTTGTCACATCAAACTGGTTTATCATTCTGGTTTTTACAATGGAAGCATATGTTCACCCCAAAAACAGTTTAAAACAGAGAAGAGGGGATGGTTCACGAGACTCACCTGGTAGCATAGCATAAGTGTAAAACAGAATGCGTCGTGATTGCGTCCTGGTATTCTCCTGATCAAGTCCTAAGTCGACATACATTATTAGTCTTAGGTTCATTCGTAAAGGTTTCACGTGTGGGACGAGTTCGAGCATATGGTTTTATTTATCACGGTTTCTCTAGATGTTTGAACATGCTAGTTTACAAATATATATCCGTCCTAGTATATAAGTAGATGGAATGTATCTTAATATAGGTCGGTATCTATAGTTATGTCCGAACCTTGAGCTCCACTCATCACGTTTGTATCTTAGTCATTCTTATCAGATGTCGATCATTATCAAATATATATCTTAAGTCTTAATTGTCCATGTCCATGGTCTAAATGTTTATGTTCAAGTACCAATCTTGTGTGTATATCAATATTATATGGATTATATAACGTATGATTACAGTCTTGCCCAAATCAATATCCGGGTTATGTCTTAGCATGTTTTGAATCTAACTATATACGATGCTTAGTTTCTAATATCCATAGCTCATATCTCACCCATATAGTCCACCAGTTTATATCTTTTCCAATGCTTGATTTATACACTAGTCGCTAGTAGGCACAGATTGCTTATCAACCTCTATGTCTGAGTTTATGTATCAACGCACAAGTTATCAAGTTTCAATGCTTTAACTCTTAATGTCCAAGTGTCCATAACTAATGTCCGAATCTGTAATCAAATGCTCAAGTCTTATGTTGTAGTGTCTAACTCCATATGTCCAGTTCAAGATACACGCTAACGTTCGGTTTATTCCTGGTTTGGTCTTAGTCCGTACTCGCTCGTCAAGTCCCACACAAGATAATATATTATTAATGTTTATTAATTTACGAGGTGTAGGTTCGGTTATACCTGACGTTCCAGTCATAACTCGTGTTCACCAGTGTTGACTCAGTTGACTGCAGTTGACCATCTGGTCAACTGGTTTGACCACTGTTGACTAACTTTGACTATGTTGACTGAATCTTAACCCACTTCATAATATGTTCCCAGTATTAAGATTCAACATTATTGTGACCATCTAACATCATCAACAATCACTACCTAATAATCCTCCTGGACACTCGATTGTCAGCCATCCTCCACAAGTTCCACTACCCTGAACCGCCTTCACCATACTACCATCCGATAACCTACCATCTCCCTTGACCACTGTTCGCTGTTAATGACCACCGGAACCCACCCAACAACCACCTCTGTGAATCACGATCAACCGATTATTATTATTCAAGAAACAAAGGTGGGGTTTGGGGGTTTTACCTTTGTAATCGGAGAACACATTAGCACCGGCCACCATCATCGTCTTCCACCGTCTCCGTTGCTGTACACCGACCACCATCGTCAGTCGTCGTCTTCCTCTCTCCTCTGTTACCCTGTTTCGATCTAGATCTGTGTGTCTCTCTCTCTCTCTTTCTATCTAGTTCTTACAGTGGAAATAGGGGTGTGGGTGGTGTTGAAAACGTAGCAGCAGTGGTGGGAGCGCTGCCGTGGCTCAGCCACTGCGACGGTGGTCGGACTCCCAGTTCTTCCTCCTGCTTCTCCGGTTGTGTGTTGGTGTGGGTAAACAAAAGAAAACACAGATGTGTGTAGGTGTGTTGAATTATTATAAGGGAAGAGGTTGAGAGGGGGTGAGGTGTTGAATACAAGGGTGGGGCATGTGTCATCATAGGTTGATGACACATGTCCGGGGGTGATGACTAATCACCTTGGTTCGTGCTCGGGTTTCGGTTCGTAATGGTTATAAGTCAGGTCTCATAACACTCGTTCTAATATTATTTTATATATTCATTGTTTGGTTTTTAGTTTCGCACACAATCGTTATGCTTAGTATTCATTTGGTTAAATATTTACTATAAAACAGAAATAAAATGCGAAAAAATCTTGGGGGTCTGTACCGGGTTGTTACACAGGTACCGAATTTCCCGTACCAAATCATTTTCAGTACTCACTTTTTGGCATTTTCGGGACCGGTACTTTCGGCTCGGTACATTACGGTATTTATTAATTTTTACCTTCAAATACCTGTGCCGGTAACCTAATTTTGATGATTTTCTGAATCAATACTTTCGATACCAAGCTCATCCCTAGGTTAAAGTAGGGTATTGTTGGTTACTAGTATTTGCAAAGTTTGCAACATAAAATTATGGAATTTGATAAATGGTTGTTTGTTTCAAAAGTAAAATCTTGTATACCGAACCAAACCAAAACAAACAAAGATAGAATTTGATGTTTTACCTGAAACACGATGATTATTTATATACAATTACCTTATTAAGGAGGAGAGATGGCTAAGATAGTAATTTTACCACCATTTTAAGATGGGAGTTGAAGGGTTCCTTAACAAATATCTAATCTTTAGCCATTTTCTTCCCTTTATACCCTCATGTACAACATGTAATGCCAATAGTATATATCACTAATGCAACCCAAGATCCATCAAGCTTACTGTCTACGTTATTATGAAAATAGATAATTTTTATCATTTATCAGTCATTATTACTCACAAACAATATTGCACTAACCCATCTTCAACTTCTTTTTTGCAAGAAACACTCCCATTCGCAAACAAAACTTTTAATGCTCCCTGACTTTACACTTATACGCCTCGGAATAGTATATCAGCGTAATACACATCCATTTTATATCAAACGTATACACATCCATTTTTTAAACAACTTCTGCCATGTATTACGTTCTCATCCATTTTGTAACTTGCGTATTGTTCAACCATGTCGATAGCATTGTTCTAACCATGTCGCCAACATTGTAAAAGTGCATCATTAGCTGTTCCGAGTACCTAGCTTTATAGATTGCAGGAAATAGCAATACTTGGTATGATATAGTTTGTAAG
>JAUTDX010003541.1:0-40754 GCA_030844895.1 Ambrosia x helenae
AGACACTGGATTGCCAACTTTATAATATCGGATTGTAGTAGTCATTCTACCTCAAGATCGGCAAACCTTGTACACAAGCCTAGGATACTTGATTTGACATGAGTACGGCTTGTCATTCTCGAACGAATGAATTGAATGTTCTTGACTGAATTGTTCCGTGTTGATAGGATTGTTGTATGTGGCAAAAAGAATCTGTGTGCTTCAGCGCCAAAATTCCTATGTGATAGGAATCATCATCCTAGTGTTTAGGGTGCGTTGTTTGAAACCCTTTAGAGGCATACGTCTACATCTCCATTGCATTGAGTGGAAGACGGAGATAGACACATAATTTGGCCTGGGTTGTTCTAGAAACGACAATAGATCTTGTAGATTTAAGGCTTCTTAGATGAGGTGTGAACCTATTAAGAAGTTGTACGAACAAGGCGCTGGGCTTAGGAATTTCAAATCGGTAATAGGTCGTTGCTAAGAGTTGTACTCTGAAATGGTGTTGTTAAGCACGGAAATTTTAATGGACCAAATACTTGATATTCCAATGGCACGAAGTTATCGGCCAGAAATTGGTCTCGTGATCTATAAGCTCGAACTATCGCGAGAGCTTATTAGGACTCATGGTGAATCCCGCAATTCAAGCTTGAGGAAGTGTTGTCAATTCCTCAACTGACTGAATCAAGGATTAACGCTAAGCTTTACAAATTCGAGAAATCGTTATATGTGATGGTTGAGAAGCCCAAGACTTAGTCGTTGCTAGATCAAGTTAGTGTGTTTAGAGAACGTTGAGCATGAACGCAAGTTCACGTAGGAAAGAGGAGCTTGCTTGAAGCGCAAACATCCGACCCTGCTCAAGGATACTCCTATAACGGGTGACTTGAACTGCATTCCGAACGGAATTCTCTTAAACGGGGGGAGAATGTGACATCCGACAAAAATCGATGTGTTTTCGTACCTAATTAGTATATGTAGTTAACAAGGATTAAGTGCGATTCTAAATTAATTATATTAATTTGGCCTTTGGAGAATAACAAATTACCCATAAGATGCATAGGATTGCACATGTTTAATATTGAAGCACGACGACGTCGTATGCAAATAAACTTGTCCGGAACGAACATTGGTGATTACCTGGTAACAATTAATTAACCGAAAATGATCCCGGACACCCAGGATGTAAAATAAAAGGGTATTTTCATGAAATATAATGTGTTTTGGAAATCCAAAACCATAAAAGAAAACTCCAAATATAAATCTCCTGGTAACGAATAAAGTGCGCGTACCGCACCCGGAACACGTATAAAATTATAATTTCACGCAATCAAAGCCTAAATAACTTGCCAACACTTAAACTAAGCTATTTTTAAGGGTATTTAAAGGCTAATTTAATTTCCAAATAACTCTTCAATAAAATAACCCGAATTTCACCTAATTAACTAAAACTAAACTTGTAGATATTTTTCAAGCTAGTGGAACCCATCAAATCCCACATACCAACCGTCCCCATTACTAAATCCCGCCAAACTGATACTTGATCTTGAAAGATATAAAAATGTTGAAAGATATAAAAATCTCATTTTCAAAATTTACTAACTTTGAAGCACCAAAATTGGATATTGTGGACTTAATACACCAAATACACCTATTGTTATCTTTAATGAGGTTATTATGAAATATTAAATAATGTTGGCTCATAATAACACTCCATAATGACAAAGTTGACATAACAAAGTTTATTAGTTTAGTAACAACTTGCCGCTTTTGAAAGAATAAGGATAAAAATGTAAGTTTTAAAAGTTAAGGGTGTTAGTTGGTGACTTTAAAGGTTAAAGGCGTGTAAAATATCATTTTAGAAACTTACGTCTAAAAATGTGACTTTAGAAAGCTAAGTGTTAAAAAATGGAAAGTTGTAACTTTCCAAGAGTTGTAGGTAAAATATCTACAAACTTACAAAAATGTATTTTTTTAAAATGTATTTTTATAAAATAGGATTTTATAAAAATGTAAATTACCAAAGATGTTGAGAAAAGTACAAACTAAGGTTTTTATTACAAAAATTGGTAATTTAAAGACTTGGTAAAAGTTGTATAAAATGAACATTTTTATATCGATGGGAATATAAAAATGTTGGAGCATTTTATGTTAAAAATAACCAAGTCTTGGTTTTGGAAAATACAAAAGTTATTTTATAAGTGTCCATGTAAAAATATGTAGAAATTAAAAGATGATTAATTTCAAGTGGAAGATATTGCTTGAAATTAAAGAAAAATAACTAAATGTATACTTCGGAAGTAGGAAAAATAATGTTCGTATTCCTACAAAATATATAACTGATATTATTCGAGATGCGAAAAATATATATCTTTAAATGATCGGATAGGGACGTGTTTATATTACGACGAGTTATCGGACAAAAATGTAAAACGGAAGAATAAGTATATATTGTATAACTTCCTACAAGATACGTATATATGTTATTACGTCTAATGTGGACATGAAAATATATATATTATGGACTAAAATATATAAGAATAATTATGGGTGAAAAATACATAACACTTTCCTAAGTGTTGAAAATTTATTCATGGGAGAGTTAAATGTAAAATAATCTCTAAAGATTACACGTTTAAGATAAGTTAAGTATGTGAACTTGACAAGGAAAATGTGTTATCGAATCGACAAGATCCTAGTATATTTATTTAATGGGAAATAAAATATATGGTAAAGAAGGTGGGGTCAAATGTTGAAAATGAAATCTCGATTGACAAGATCCTAGTATAATTATTTAATGGGACAATAAGTATACGGTAAAGTAAGTCGAGTCGAGAATGATGTGATACAAGTTAATTAATATTTATGGATATATAAGTGTAACTTTTAACGAGGGTAATCCATCACCAACGATCCTAGGACATACGTTTAATTAAACGGGGAATTGTATCTAATAGTGGTGTTAGGAGTTGGGTGTACAAGTTGCCAAAAAACACGCGCTATAGACTTAGTGACTTATACGCACTAGGACATTCGTAGGTGTTTGACTCGGACTTGCTATTCTCTGTTGTATGATTGCACGCTGTACTTCAGGTGAGTTTCACAGCCCTTTTTTTACTGTTTTTGTTTTGGGGGAAAGATATGTTTTATCAAATGTTGTTACATGTCAAAATGTTGTTAAATGTTAAATGTGATAAGTGGCATGATGAGTACTTGGGTTTGTTGTATGTCACTCGGGGTGAATCCTCGCTACTGTAACCATTTACTTGTGTGTTGTGTGTGTGTAAAATCGACAACCGAAGGAGTATTTGGATAGTACTATTGGTGCCTGATAAGGCCCACCCCTAATCGATAGCATCGATTATGCAACTGCGTATGCCAGTGGTGCATGTATTCTGAAAAAAGTTGTTATTTTCCGAGAAACAACTTCTGCTCGCGGGGCATTATTAGTCTTGGTTTGGTTATGGCTCAAGGGATTGCTCGTTATCGTAGTTTTGTAGGAACTAGCTACTCCTTACAAAGGCCAATATTTGTGTTTGTTCCGAACATGTTGTTGTTGTTATGGAACTAAAGCCTGTGAACTCACCAATATTTTATATATTGACGTCTTTTAAAACATATCTTTCAGGTAACTAAGTACTGAATAGATATGAGGCTATTGTGGTAGAATATGGGATGTCGAATATTTGTCGGGGTTTCATATATATTTTTTTTTCCATTGGGTTGGGACATGGATGGAAAGTCCCATGTATAAACTTGTTGTCTGTTGTTTTGTGTAATGTTGTGACAAGATATTCATTTTCGACATATTAGTAAAATAATCTTTTCTAATTAAATATGGTTTGTGTTAATCTTGACTTTGATATACTTTCGAGCGTTGCACCACGTATTTCCGCCATTAGCGTGGTGTGACAGCTAAACTTGCACTCACTACTACCTGTCGCGTATAAGTAATAGTTATCAGTAAATATCTAACATATTTGGGTTCATGATGGTGGTACAAATATATATTTAACTGGGAACATCGTGAACAAAAACAAAACCCAAAAATTAAACAATATGAAATGACCTTAGGGGCTGTTTGGTTGATTAAGTGCTGAATCATTAAGATGGTGTGAATGGTTAAGAGGCTGTGAATGGTTAAGAGCTGAATCATTCAGCATCCCTTATTAGCTTAATGGTTCAGCACTTAATCATTCCATTCAGATGCTGAAACAAACAGCCTGAATGCTGAATGATTCAGACTTGAATGGTTAAGAGGCTGATTAAGAGGCTACCAAACAGCCCCTTAATCTACATATTTAATAAACAGATTACACACCATATTTGATCTCATCTTTCGTACCTGATAGTAAAAGACTCTCTTCACATCCATGTCCAGAACATAATCTACAAATGTTTTAATTAAAGAGGAAATGGAATTAAATAATTCCAACTTTGGGGTATTGGAACGCAATAATCCCAACTTGAAAGTTGTAAGGCAACAGTCCCAACTTGTCTTGTATTTTACTTCATTGGACCAAAACTAACCGGGGTTAGTTTTTAACAGACCTAGTTAGTTTTCTGGCTAAAAATGTAACTATTAAAAGATCAAGGACCATTTCTGCCTATTAGTCAAACTTTTTAAACAAACTCATTTCCTTCTCCGGTGACCGGTGCTCTCCTCCGGCGACCACCCCTCCACCTCCGGCGACCACCTCTCCTTTTCCGACGACCACCCCTCCACCTCCGGCGGACCACCCCTCCTTTTCCAGCGACCACCTCTTCTTTTCCGACGACCACCCCTCAACCTCCGGCGACCACTCCTCCTTCTCCAGAAGTGGATGGGTGGTCGCCAGAGAAGGAGAGATGGTTGCCGGAGGTGGAGGAGTGGTCGCCGGAGAAGGATGATGTGGTCGCCGGAGGTGGAGGGCTAGTCGTCGGAAAAGGAGAGGTGGTCGCCGAAGGTAGAGGGGTGGTCGCCGGAGAAGGAGGGGGGTGGTCGTCGGAGGTGGAGGGGTGGTCGCCGAAGGAGAGCACCGGTCACCAGAGAAGGAAATGGGTTTGTTTAAAAAGTTTGACTAATGGGCAGAAATGGTCCTTGATCTTTTAAAAGTTATATTTTTAGCTATAAAACTAACTGGGTCTGTTAAAAACTAACGCCAGTTAGTTTTGGTCCAATGGAATAAAATACAAGACAAGTTGGGACTATTGCCTTACAACTTTCAAGTTAAGATTATTGCCTTCCAATACCCCAAAGATGAGATTATTTAATTCTCATCATCATCATCATCATACTCAGTTAATCCCACCTATAGCAAAGCTAAGGTAGGGTCTGAGGAGGGTAAGATGTAGACAGCCTTACCTCTATCCCCTGAGAATAGAGAGGCTGCTTCCAGTGAGACCACCGGCTCGATGTGGTTTTGTATCAAGCCTTGGACATAAGGCACATAACACTTAGCAATCGGGACAAACTCGATGGTGCATGTACCCCTTTGTCTTTTGGCTATCAACGCCACCACATGATGCATGATTAACCGTCCGTCGTTTTTAACGTTATTTTCACGAAATTAGTAAAATAACGTTAAAACTAGTGCAACTTTACTTTTGCCCCCCCTGGCCACACATATATACATTATATGCGCACACCGTAAGTGGGGCGTAAGATTATTTAATTTCTATTTCCCCTTAATCAAACAACTAAATCAGGAACAATTAAAGGTTAATGTAAGCAGATTTTGTTTGATAAAGAAACTGAACAACTAAATCACCATCGTTTTTATGTCTAGAAACTGACAAGATTCAGAATCCTTAGCAATTGTGTCATTAGCATCATTCGCCACCTTCACCTATTGACGACAACAACCCCAAGAACAAAGAGAATAACATACGTTGAGAGTTACATATGAATCACCCACTCTTCTTCTAGACACTATCATATCTACATTATACTCACCGATGAAAGTGTTTAATCCACCTTTAAAGTTCTTGCAATCAGTAGCCGTAGCACCAACATTCTCAAACCCTCCATACTTAGTCTTCATAATATTAAAAGTTTTGACAGGACCCTTGTTCAATGAAGACAACTGACATATTATCTCTTCTTGAGTATGTGTCAACTTCCTATTAGCTGCTAGAAAATAAATGTCACTTTAAGATACAAAGCATGATTATGACCTTCCACAAAGTCATAAACCTTGAAGATCTTGCCATCCTCAGAAGTTAGCTTTACATGTGCCTTACATCCAGTTCGGATAGACGGTCTTTTCCTTGCCTTAACATCTTTATTAGAACTCTCTACACCTACTTTGACTGGTTAAAACCCTCCTTATAGCATGTAAACTACTTGAGTCTTAAAACACCTCTTCTCACATCTTGGGTACCCTTTCAAATAGAAAATCAAGCAGCCTTTGCATATTTGGCATAAAACTCGTGTGCATGATCAATACTAGGAAACTCCATGTTTATTGCAGGTTTGAGTGATTCATGTACATCAGGAATGAAGGAGTTAATAGCTTGGTCTTCTACAGGAACATCAGATGCAAACACCTTAAAAAAACAAACGCACTATATAAAACTTCAAACGCACGTTGACATTTGATAATTTGAAAATTTTAAACGCACTAATGATCATCTTAAAACGCAATCTTATATGTTCAGTAACTATGTTCGAACTTTTTAAACCCACGTATGATAATACTTAAAACGCACTCATATATTATGATATTCAAAAACATAATTAAAATACCTTCAATCCTTTTGTAATCGTTGATGATGTTCAAACTATGAATATCCACATCCTGGTTAGTCTCCTCGACTAGGTCTGAATATCCACAGAACATCATGTTTACAAATATCAACATTAAAACACAGATTGAAAAAATTGAATAAAAAACAGAGCATGATAAGATGTACCATGAAAAACAATATTATCGACATCTGGAATCGATTTCTCAACAGAAACGCTTTGCTCATCAACCGATAAGTTTAAATCCGATAAACAAAATAAAAAATTAAACATAACTAGGTTGATAAACCAACGCGCGATGCGCGTTTGCGTTATGTGTTTGTAATAGGCGATTTTTGGCGCAGCCTGCGCATAGTTATGTTTCTTTTGTGTAAGATATCCCTGATCACTTGTCTTATGTCTTGGCGTGGCGTGTTGGTGTTTCATTCGCTTAAACGGATGTGCGGGTAATTGAATAGGTGCCTATGCGCGTAAATGCCGCTGCTCACAGTCCATTATTCCGAATATATACGATGACAAGAAAAGATATGAAAGTAAAGAAAATGGCTAAGTGGCGTAGACGTTAAAGCGGCGATACGCGAAAAGTGTATTCAAAATGAGTACATACCTCATGAATCATTCTATTTCAGACTTACATATAATCAATAATAATTGTAATAATGTAGTTTCTAATCATGTTTAAAACATAATTCCCTTATAAGATTCAAGGAAACAGATGCCACCCTGTCTAACTACAACGACTCACGCCTCAACGTCCCATACAAGAACCTGGTTCAAAGAAGATAAATACAAATTGTAAATTATATTGATTTAACTATGCACCAAAACTAACAATAAGAACCAAAAAAAGAAGGAATTTAATGCATACATCAGGACTGTCTGTTTGTGTGGCAACTATTTTGCTGTTCTGAGGAAGCTCCCTGATGCGATTTACCTTCACAAATAATAGGGAACATCAAATAAAAAAAAAATTTGTTTTGCAAAGATGATAAATGTATTAACTTATTAAATAATCAGATTGCAAGGATTATTACCTCACCAGGATGGATAATGGTTTTAAACTTCTTAACAAAGGGAGATCTTGCTTCTTCATTAAACTACAACAGCAGTCATTAATCAAATAATTTCACAAAATTCGGTGCTTGTGTGATAAAGTAGAAACAAACACTGCAATTTCAAATTATTATAGCCTCACCTGTGCTATGTGTTCAGCAGCTGCGACTCTTGGTTTAACAATTTCACAGTTTGCGATCACGAGTGTGTTCGGAACGCTACCATGAGTCTGGAAGAAGATTTCAAGGATACACAAATAAGAAAACAGATAGGAAATAGCTTAATTACTAAAGAAAAGAGGCTTCGCTTCGCCTCGCTTCGCTTCGCTTCATTCACCTGTTCGGAAAGGTAGAGACGTTGGCGACTCTTGTAAGTGGCTTGCTCTAGCAGTGGCCCCCCACCTGTTAACAAAACAAAAAAAATAGGCAATGTGAGTAGCATCTAGCATGCCTTTTTTTAACATAAAATGGGTCGTGAACAACAACATGATTATTTTTTTTACATTAACATTTAGGTGTTTTATTTGCTTAAACAGCTGTGCGCCTAACTGAACAGGTGCTTATGTGTCTAATATGATGACAGTAAAAGATACTAAAGTAAATAAAAAGGGTAAGTGGCCTAGGCGGTTAAGCGAGTAGAATATGTCTTGGCATGGCGTCTTAATGCGAACAGGTCTTCAGGTGTTTCATTCGCTTAAACGAATGCGCGCCTAATTGAACAGGTGCCCATGTGTGTAATATGATGACAGGAAAAAAGGCTTGTCTAAGCGTGTAAGTGGCAATGTCTTGGCGTGGCGTCTTAATGCGAATAATGCGCGCCTAATTGAATAGGTGCTTAAGCGCCTAAATGCCGTTAGCTTATTGCTGCACATGTTAAGAGTAAGCACTATCGAGTGATTTCAGTAGCAGAGGCGCTGCTGTTAGTTTCATTAATTATTAGAAAATGTCTTGGCCAACTGTTTTGGCACAGTATTACCAGCAAGTTAGCAACAAAATATAGATCCTAACCTACGAATTGAAATAAAACTAACCTGAAATCAACTGTACGTTGTAACAAAGGGACACACATACATACCAGGCAGATTTGAATAAATAATGGTCTGCATACAGTCGCTGCCATCTGATAAACACCACCACAAACGGTACTGCTGTCGTCACTGGTTTACTTTGAAGCCGCCATCATTCGAGTGGAAGGAAGCATGAGAATGTGCAAACAGTATGCAGCAGTGGTTCTTATTGAAACGTCATCTTTGTAGAGTATAGGCGTTTCAAAGTATACGCAAAACACAGACTGCCTACATGCAGCCTGTTGAAACACTAATTTGACCCATTTGGGTTTTACTCATTTAAACCTGAGTCATTTGGTTTTTAACGAACAAAGGTTTGTCCGTCAATTTGCACACCTTTGTATAAGTCATCTGTCCTCTTATTGAGCCCCCAGGTGAGTTTGATGTCAATAATAAAACAGTAACAGCTGCATCATATTATGAGATTTAAGTTTCCCAAGTTGCAAATATTGGCTTTGTGGTTTCAATATTGTAACAAATTCGGGTCTAACACTAACTTTGGTTGAACTTTCATTTAAATTTGCACAACATAAGTAAATTACCCTTACGGCTTAAGAACAAAAGAATATAAAGAAACCCATATACCCCCTACTTATATTTGATTGACTCATCAAGTTTAGCAAAACAAACCTGCAAATGAGTGTTCAAGACAGCAAGGCTTCTTTTTCAGCCGATTCATATATGGCGATTGACATTATATACCCAACCTTGAAATGACAAAAGCAACCCGCGAGGACACCATATCAAATAAAAAACCTGCAAAACCTAAATATTGCATTTACCACCTTTCCAATAGTGTACATCCAAATGAACAATTCGAGTCTTTTTCCTCAAACCCAAACATTGACCATGTGGTATCATTTAAATCCAATTTTATAATAAGTTAACACCATAAATCATCCAAAAAATTAAAACAATACCTCGATGGGAAGATAGATGATGAGGCGAGCTACCGTTACCATCATCGCCACACTGGCCAGTGGAAAAAAGGTTATCCCGCAGCAGAGCGCTGATTAGTGGCGAAGACCCTGAAACGCACCATTGGTTGCTTGAACAGTATCCATGCTTCAAAATCATCGATATAAGTCCTCTTATTTTAGTCAAATAGGTTGAATCCCATATATCCTGCAATCCACCTTTATTCAAATATATTGACAAAATAAAAATTATTAAACATGTTCGGATCGACAAAATAATACTAAAATACAATGAACATTGACAAGTAACAGAAAAATTTACAGCATTAGACTCCCTCTCTTCAAGTTTCTTCTCCTCCTTTGACTCAAAAGAAGCCCGGTGCTGATGAGTCTGATAATTCTGTTTGTTCAGCCAAAGATTACTATTTTCTAGAGAGAGACGGCCAAGACGCTTAGTTAAGAAACCTATACAATCAAACAGAAAGCGTGTACCACCGGTCATGAAGTCAAAGTCAACGCCAAAGTCATGGCGGGGATCTGACTGGGAGCCCAGTTTAACATCAATTCAAGAACTCTCTCCATGAACGACCAATTTGAATTTGTGTGAAACAGGTATGCAGTTTTACGAATGTAAACTGCAAAATGTTATTGCAATGTATCCGTGTTGACCAAAAACATTTTTCGTCCAAATATCTTAATAAGTATTTTATTAATAATTAGCATGTCAAAAATGATAAGAAAGGTTATTGTCGGACCATGATAATCTGAATTTTCAAATGACATGTTATATTAGGTTTTATGTACCGAAAACTACACCTTATGCAACTTTCAGCAAATAGGTTGACCCATTTAACGTGTTTTCTTTTCAGCTAGCTAATTCCATGTAATTGACGAATTGCGTTTTCATATGACGTTCCCGTACCGGAGCGAACCGCGATTTAGTTGACTATGTTTAAAACACACTTTTCAATGACTTCTACTATCTTTAACACACAACAACGTGTTATGTTGAAAAAACAAAGTAAACTGTAGATACTAACTTTGATGACATAATATTTGTAAAATCATGAAACGAAATCGGATCGGAACCAAACTTCAGTTAACAGAACCCCAAAGCCCAAAGTTCAAATTCTTAATAAGAAAATTTATCATCTTGCCACATACATGCTCATCAATAGTCAACAATCACATCTGACATCAGTAAGTCACCAACTATGAAACTAAAAGTAAATGCACAGACACAATGCTATTCAGGTAGTAATGTTAATTAGGGTTCATACCGCAACAATTGAAAACCTCAGTTCAAGATGAAGAAACCCAAAGTTTTATGGTACCAGATCAGAAACCTTGTCATCGCAACTAACACTTTGAAACCCTTGAAATCAGAAGTCATCAGAACCGTGTACCGCCAACCGACCATCTTTGGTTTTGGTTACAAAAAATGTGTATGGAAGACGCGTGTCTAAGGTAAGATGATGAGTCGCAAAAAAGTAAACGTGAAAGGCAATGGCCCGACACCTGGAAAGCACTCACGCTTTTTTTTTTTTAATAAAAACTTCAGGTAAAAGGATAGAAAAATAAATTGAGGGTTGCATGATTCGAACCCGGCTAACCCGACAGACACAACAACACTTCAACAATCTATTCCATGACATCTTTGTTGAACATAATTCAAACCATTTGTATTTAAACAATGAAAAGAATAAAAAATTAATATAAGTACTGTTCAAATCAGTTGGTTTATTATTATATTGTAATTCTACTGAAAACTGATTTAATTGACTATGAACATACGTACCAAACATGCTAAATTAATTCAATTGACTGTGATTATGATGATCGTATTGTGATTAAATCGTAATGTGTTTGATCGACTGGTGTTGTATAATTCAAATTCGAATTTGAAAATCGTTCACGTATGTTATGAAATCGCTTACAAAAATATAGAACGTGATTGTAGTAATCAGTTACAGATAAAAAAAAGTCTGATTTGCCCTTGGGTTTAACTGCAATTGAAGTTAATTAGAGTTTAGTTATGTTAATCGTGGTTTGGTTAATTTGACAGGTAGCATAATATAGTGGCTTCTTACGCTTTGTATGTTAAGGATACTTTGTATCCTATACTTTTTCTTCAAATTACTGTAATTAATTTAAAAGAAGCTAATTTAGTGGGAAGTAGTAAATTAATGTTTCATATAAAATTAGTCATACATCCTTAGAATGAATTCAAATACTAAACTAAATGGAGTCTTTCTAAGGTTTATTTTTCTTTTCTTTTTCTTCTTACAAATTTGATTCTTCTCCTATAAACCTTCTATTCTTACAAATTTGATTCTTCTCCAACTATAGTGCTAATAGCCTAGTATAAGTTATCATGAATATCTGTACATTTGACATTAAGAATTATTTTGTTGATTGAATATAACTAGTTATATACCCGCCGCGCGTTGCTGCGGCGGGGGCGAACGAGTTACTACACCGTATATTGCGTGGTTTGCAGCCTATGGATGACGTCCCACACAAAGGACATCAGTAGCTTGAGAAAGCTAATATGTGTATTTGTAGAAAACGTGAAAAATAATCATAGATCACCGATCACACGAAGGTGAGAGGGTGTGAGAGGGTTTAGACTCGACAACTGCTACCGTGTCATACGTTGCGTGGTTGCATCATATCAATGCTATCACACACAACAGACAGCAACAGGTTGTTTAATTAGTTGTCATCATCGCCATACTATGCAGCAATTGCTAACGCGAATGACGCTTGACACGTTACAAAAAGGCGCAGACGTAGAAGCAGAATAACACATCAGCCAGTTGCATTGCAAGTGCGTTACTACTCACACCACCTTCGCAACCAACGTTTGATTGTAGCACCGGCAAACAATTTTGTCATCATCGGCTAAATAAAAAATCCGAAAATAAATACAACCGCAGAAACAATCTAGGCCACCTAATAGTTGCCTTGTGTGTAAACTTCTAATCAGATCACAAATATATTTATTAGTTTTATGTTAAAAATGTTTCTTGATAAAAGCTAGTTTTTATTGTCACAATATAAATAGCTTGACATGGACTACAAAAGATTGCCTATGTATATCAACCTTTTATTGGTAAAAATATTATATCACCAAAATGGCAGGAATCTTGTACGATTTTTAAATTAACCTTTAATTTGTGTAGATTACATTAATCTCTCTCACACACAATAACTTTTTGTTTATCTTTTTGTTCAGACACAACTCAACACAAAACCCCAGCCACCACCAAACCGGCTAAACACCACCACAATCACCTACCCTCCACCACCACTACAACCAACCACGGCGTCTTGTTTTTTTCGCTAACCAACTAAGATTCACCGTCAAACTCTGCAACTTATGTCTCTATCTAGCTCTCTCCCTAGCAAGGTCACAACCATCACTTAATGACCCAAGACCATCACCACGACCAAACTGTCTCGCTACCGAGACCTGTGGTTCTCGACTACCACCACTACCAAGTACCAACCGCCACCGTCGTTGGTCCGCCTGGTATCGTCGTTTGCGTCACTTATTACCTGAAGTTCAAGAACACGGCGACGGTGGTGGTGATAGTTATTCGAATCGGAGACGGAGGAAAGGGTTTAACGGAGGAGAAGCGGTTGTGGGTAGTTATTGTTTGGTTGTCGGGACGTCTTCACCGGAGAAAATCAGAGGGGATGACCGGAGAGGGTTTGGGTTTGGTAACAGAGAAGAAGAGGGGGTCGGTTTGTGTGGTCTGTCGTGGCCGGCACTGCGGAACGGACGGACTCGACGATTACGAAGGAGAATTGTAGAGAGGAGGAGAGAGAACGATGAAATATATATGCTCTCTGTCCTGCTTCACGTGCTTGTACGTCGTCAAAACCGTGCTTCACATACTTGTATTCAGCGAAACAGTAAAGCTGTCTCACACAAAATTTTGCTATTTGTATATATAATATAATATTTGCATAACACCTTCTAACAAATTTTGGTGCATGTATGTTAGCAAAATAACCAATTATAACTGTTTTTTTTTTTAAATAAACCCCGTATATCTATACATATAATAAACCAAAGCCATTTTAATGACATGGCACTCAAAGAGGCATTCTCCTCCTTGAGTATGCCATGTGTCATCCCATGTGGCATTGAGATATTTTAGGAAAAAAATAATTTAAACAAAATTAGATTTTTCTCTCTTATGTTTCCTCCCATAATTTTTAAACGTTAATATCTTTTTTATACGAGATTTTTTAAAGAAAAAAATTACACCAAATTAACGAGCTTTTTATTATCTTTTCAGCGAGTACCATAGTGCTATATAAAAAACGGAGAAAAAAAAACGACTATTTTTTGTTGGGTTTTGTTCAAACAGGAAAAAAAACACAAAGTGTTCAGGTAGATCATTAATCATGTATAGGCAAGTCACTAATTATGTTCAAATCAATAAACATGAATTCTATTTTCAACATGCGTTAGCATTGGAGTTATACATTGTTTTAGGTTAGATATTAATATTAGAGTTATACATTGTTTAAGGTTAAGCGTTAACATTGGAGATATATTTTTAATTGTTTTAGGTTAGCTGCTACCCGAAGCTTTCATGCATGTAACTGTAAAGCACATCATTCTATTTCATATGGAAAATTAATATGTCATATTAGATTTTTCAACCCCGGGACGTTCCCGGGGTATAATCTAGTATCATTAAAACAAAAGCCATTAATTTATCTTCTAATTCAATGAACACCTCAGAGTTCCAACATATATACGTGAAATCACATAATAAACTTGTATAACACAATGCAATGAACAGCCACCCATTACCTTATGTTAATAATTATATATAAAAATAGAGTATTATCAAATTAAAATCCCATGTATGCGCGCATGCATAGTTTGTCACGTACGCTTTTCTGAAATGAGGGAATGAATAGCATCCGAAAGCTTATCAATGGAGGTGATCAAAGCGGCAAATCCTTGACGGTTAACTTCGTTTCGTGTTTCTTCCAGATGAAGCCTTTGTTGTTCAAGTTCGATTAACTGATTGTGGCGTTTTTCTTTGTTGTCGTCATAACGTTTTAGTGTTTGAGACAAGAATTCTGTGCTGCGGATAATGGCTGATCCTATGTCATCGTCTCTCACCCTTCTCCTTTTTGTTTCGCTGTCAACTCTCTCCCTCTCTTCTCCTTGTGATTCCAGCGATTCCGCTGATGCTTCTGAAGTATAATCAAATCACACAATTTCATTTTAGAACCACCAAAATAACTATTGGTATCAATATTAATTTTCAAAAATAAAAGCCTATATAAACTAAAAACATTCATCAAACTAGCATACGTACGATTTTTACGTTTATCTCTTTTTTTAAGACGGAAAACATTCAATAAAAAACTAGCAAGACCCTAGAAAAGAGACAGAGAAAACAAGCAGACGATGCTAAACAGTTTTGTCTAAATCAAACAAATGTTGGGTTAATCGGGTTCATTTACGGGTCGCGAGTCATGGGTGATGGTTGGACTTGGATCATCATACTTGGTCATGGTTGACCAGAAAAGTAGGGTGTAGAAGTTGAATAACTAAAGGTTCGTTGGGGTTTGACCGAATTTACTGAAAGTGTACGTTGTGTGCTACATATTGTGTAAAGAAGAGGTCATACTATACCATGTGTTTAGGAGAAAGTAGTTTCTTTATTGTTTTTAATTACCACATGATGGCTATATATATGCCATTTCAGTGTTGATAATAAATTAACTCATTTCATTTTTCTTTTCCTTTGCAAAACCTTCTGTAACTTTGTATTCACATATTACGTGAGTTTTAAGTGTGTGTGGAGTGGGACCTGAACCAACAACAAATACTACTTGGGCCAATCTAACCTATTTCTCACACATAGCTAGATAGCCAAGAAGAATCTTGGATTGGGAAGTATTTTTGTTGTTGAAATGTTTTTCGTTGTGAGCCTTTCAAATACACCAAAATTTAATTATTTAATTAGCTAACAAATCACTGAATTTGCTACATTTTATTGCGCACATTGATGATAGATTTAATAATGGTATCATTTAAGTTGTAAGAAAATCAAATCTGTTTTTGTTGAGTGAAATGTTCTTTTAGTTCATAATTAATTAAAGATGAATAAGCACATGTTTTATTCACTTAAATTAGACTAGATATATACACACTGTGTGTAACACACATACAGATTCATCAACCCTGACCCCGCAGGTTTTTCTTATTATATGAAGAAATAAAAAACACTAGTATCAAATTATATGAAGCTCTTTTAGTTCTTTTCTTGTAATATGTTTTTGTTGTCATGATTACCTTAAAAACGTCATCTAGCTCACTTCTTAGTTTAGTAATGTCTTTTTGTTTGCATAATTACATAAAAACATCATGTAGCTCTTAGTTTTATTTTTTGGAACAAAACATTGAAACAAAACTGACCTCAATGAAAAGAAAAAAAAAAACAATGAGTGCAGCAATGTATGTGTTTGGACGCATATATGGGTGTATATATTCTCTATGTAGTTATCAAATCAGTAATATTTTAGTTATATGATCTCATTTTAAATAGCTGAATAGTTGAGATCTCACTCCTCGTTTGTGTTAGCATAGTATTTATTATAATCCTAACTTAGATTAATTACTCCTAAGTTTATATTTATAAGTTGTATTATTATTATTATTAACGAAGAATATGGGGGGGGGGGGGGGGGAATTCAATGTTAATACATGTTCTTTATCTGCAAACATGTGGAGCTTATGGCAAAACCTAAATGGGAAAATATTCAATGGTAGAAACACTTCGAGGAGGTATATGCTAGCTGAAAAGACGAAGGAACCATCATTCGAATGGATTTTACACAGATCAAAGTTCATCGGTGTATCATGGAGTGATTGGGCATAGTTATAATGTTTCACTGTAAGTTTGTGTATAAATGGTCTAGTCTCGATGTAAGGGTTTTCTGCTGTATTTTTAGTCTCTATAGCACCTTGCATGGTGGCCCGGTGGGTGTTCAACATAACTTTGTGTGTCGTGCCTGGGCTGTAAGGGCTCTCAGCCACATGGATAGTTTAGTGTGCTCATCGGGGCATCTGACCATGAAATGTAGATCATCCAAGGCACATTAGGATAGTGTACTCCTATTGTTTGTACCGGGGTTTGAAACCATACTTCTTCTCAAGAGGATACTAAACTAAAATTAGCCTAAAGTCATTTATATGATTTCCATATATCGAAATACCCTATATTGGGGAGTGGTGTTGGGGTGGAGAATATAACACACAAAGATACAAATTAATAACGTGGTCAAAGGTGCAGTAGCATTAGGTCTTGCATGGGATGAGAATCTTTACGGAGGTGACCACTATCATCACTAGACTCCAAAATAACAATAAACAACAAAAGAAAAGAAACTAATACTCCACTACTTTATAATCGAAAATATAAAAAGAAAGCTCCAAAAAGGTTGAATACGGATGGGACCTACATGATGGCATGAATGGGGAGCTTTTGCAGTTACTTGATGAAATGGTGAGGTTGTAAAGCAGCTGTTGACTGTACTGTATAAAATCCAAGAACAATTAATGGAAGGAAAGGAGGGGATTGCAATAACTCCACTGTCACACAGTTTTCAAACCTGCATCTTTGACCAACATTATCTCTCTCACACACACACTCTCACTCTCACTCCCTATATTGATTTACATGATCTCTCTCTCTCTCTACATATATATCTGTCTATATACATACATTTCTATCTCACTCTATAACCGACGCATAAACATCATATCAACTTTTTTATTTATTTTTTATGATTTACTTTTTTTTTAAAGAGCAAGAGGATACATAAATATTACATCAAAATAGCGGAAAGGCAATAAGCTGTGCCGCCATCCCTTTCTAAATGGCAAACTCTAATCTATTAAAAACGTAACCTTGCTCACCCGGAGTTGAGACACTACTATGAATAATTTGTTGGACCCTGTTCAAGAAACGGGTAGCCTCCGGTGCCAATGAGCCAAAGGTATCAAAAGCTACGGGTACAAAAACATGTGGGTTCTCTTCACAGGCTTTAGCATGCTTTTTTACCTTCTTCGCCTCTGCTTTCCGCACCGTTTGCCCTGCTACAAACCCACTATCCCTCAACCCGACTAGAGGAGATACACCTGTCAGGTCAACACAACCATGCTTCCCCCGGCGCACCCAAAGACAATGAGATCTGCAGGACGCAGGGTGGATCTCCCTTCTGCGCGATCCGAGAGTAAGTTTACAGGGGCTTCCTTCTTGGTTGAGATCCCAGCACGTCTTAAAATGTCCCACAGAATGTCTCGAACCCAATCATGTCGATATTTGAACCCAGGTAACTCCTTGCAATGAAGAGCATGTTCCCTGTATTCATCCAAGCAGGCCTTACAGCAAATTGGACAGATTTCATCCTCCTGGTACAAGGGGATCATCAAACGATATTTAAAATGGACCTGTATTCAATAACGGACACGCTCTGGCCCAGACCTTCGATCGGGATAACAGTTAGGAAATCTTGGGCGTGGGTTTTGCAAGCATTCAATAACAGCTCTCTGGCGGGGGGATAGACCAAAAACTTCACCCAGGCTCTAAGCGATTTTGCCAAACAGGGCATTCGGCAAAGTTTTCTGAGGCTTTGGGGTGAGGGCGGTGTCCTTGTTAGAAAAACCATCAATATCAAAACCTAGGAGATAGTCATTTAGGGGCTGTTTGGTTGATTAAGTGCTGAGTCATTAAGATGATCTAAATGGTTAAGAGACTCTGAATGGTTAAGAGCTGAATCATTCATCATCCCTTATTAGCTTAATGGTTCAGCACTTAATCATTCAATTCAGATGCTGAAACAAACAGTCTGCATGCTGAATGATTCAGACCTGAATGATTAATAGGCTAATTAAGAGGCTACCAAACAGCCCCTTAGCCTTTCAAGGGCCTGCGTGTAGTCCAAGTCAACGCCGACAACCCCGCTTTTTCTTAGGATATGGTCTTGAAGGTTCCAAGACTGAGCTCGCGACGCCACAAACGCATACATCCCGACATCATTCACGGAGAGGAGCCATAATCCTCCCAAACGCATCGGCAAAGACGCCATCCGCCACTGTAGGTCACCAAATAACGGCCCCCCACATACCATTATGTCTTCAATGGCTTCCCTTAGGCCCCTATCAAAACATGACACTGCTTCCTCCATCATAGAGGGTTGGCAAATCCGTAACCCAAAAAGCAACTTAATTAGCAACCCATATACGTCAAGACCTGAGCAAGAGGAGTTCACTCTGGGGATCCCTAAGGCAAGGCAAGAGTTTCATAAGTTCATCCGCGCGCGATGCTCTTCACGTTGCCAATTATAATTGTTATTTTTATTTCATCCTTCTTAATCTTGTTATCTTTTAATTGAACGTATACTATCAGTTAGGTTTAAGAATTAATATATTTATATATACTTTTTACTTACTACACTATTGACGTTTATTCAGTTTCGTAGCAAAAAATTATTAACCAAATAATACACTGTCGTTTTCTAATTACATCCAAAGAAATATGAATTCCCTTGATAGAACATTTTTATTCTAATTGATATTTCCTTATAGGTTATTCTTTCCTCTACTAATCTTGAAATGTCTTCAGGTATAAAAAAGCTAAAATGAAAAATAATGGAGATAGTAATAGCTAGATAGTTGTCATAAATTAAACATATTTTTTGGTTTAATTAGTATGTGTACTTATTTGATATCTACGTATCATTTTCTGTAACTTCTTGCATACTTATTTTATGTATACAAATTTCAACCAAAAAACTACCCATAACATGAACACACACACATATAAGTGTAATAAATAAAAATATAAATATGGATGTTTTAATTGTATATTATCACTAACTATTGACTATCGGATACAAAAAAGAAACAAATTATCTGTCAAATGATACATTATATATCTAACTGCTATATTTAAATCACTAGAGTTAGTATCGAGAAAAAACAAAATTTCATTACCAACATATAATAAAATTTCGTAACATATCAATGTTAAATCTTATAGACGTTTAAGAGTTAAAAAAATTGATTGTCCTAATTAAATGGATATTCACATCATTGTTATATGTTAAATGGCTTATATGGATTATTAACTTGAGTTGTGTCTTTTAATTAAGTTTTGATTAGGTTGTTTTTGCAGAGAATTTTCATATCTAGTTTGAAATCCAATTCATACAGTGGCGGATCTAGAAATGAATCTAATAGTAACGTTTTTCATTTTTTTTTCATTTTAATAGCAACATTTTTCAAATTTCGTAATAAAACCAAATTTTTCACTAATTTTTCACTACGCACATGAAGTTGTGTAGCAAGGGACGTGACACCTAGTTATACACTAGGTCCGCCCCTGAGTTCATATGTCTAAAATTTATATATATAACAATAACGAGAATCATGAGAATGCCACGTTGTTAAAAAGCGTTAAAGGCAAACACATCGTGTATTCTATTTTACAAGTGGAACTGTTTGTAAAAAGCTATCATAGAATGCTAATTATCACGAAAAAAAAAACCCTAACTCGTTTAGTTTTTTTTTTTTTTGAAATGGATCATGTTTTTTTAAAATCTGTATTTTCAAAATACAATGTGTATGTTATATATATAATAAAAAAAATCATCTACGTATATTTATTCATATTTTTTTTTAACTAGAGAGATGAATAAATATTGCATTCCAACCAATTTTTTTATATTTTGAAATTTTGTATGGTTAAAGAAAAAAATAATTTATTTTCTTATTATGTTCAGGAAAAAATAATTATCCGCTACTTAGATTCATCCTGATGTACGTACATATATGTATACGAATATATCACTAGGTTCTTTAATATAAAGACGATATTAATTAATGTTAATAAGCTTCAGCAAGTCAAGCAAAATATACAATATGACTAACACACACACATATAGAAAATAACATAAAAGCAGGTAATTAGTGATGTGTTTAATTACCTGAAGCAGGAGGATGAGGAGCTATTTCCGGTGGTTGCGTAGCAGGCGGTGGGGGTGGCAGAGGAAGCACAGCAACAGGCGGTTGCTGCTGCTGTTGATGATGATGATGCTGATGAAACGACGACGTCTTTTGTGGAAAATGTTTCTTCTGAACGACGTCGTTCAAGGCCTCATAAATATTAGGCAGCATATTAGAAGGCAGGTTAAGATGCTTACGTTGAGTCTTATCCATAGCCCAATAAGAAGGCCGTGTCTGATGCTGCTGCTGCTGTTGTTCATCACGTGATCGGAGTTCATAGTCACGGACCTTCTTATAATCACGAAGTAAGTTATCCCACTTGTCATTACATTGGTTCTGGCTGCGAAGACAGCCGTTGGACCAGCAGTAGTTCTCGACCCACTTCCAGCGTAGCTCGCCGCCGGTACGGCTGGTGGAGGTGGTGGTGATGCGGCGCTCGTCGTCGAGGCGCTTGGCGGTGATGAGGATGAGGGTCTCTTCTGGGGTCCAGTTGCCTTTGCGGTAGTCGCGGATGGTGGTGATGTTGAGGTGGTGGTTTTTGTAAGAGAGGTTGGCTGGATAAGGTGGTGTCGTGGTGTTTGTGTTTGCTGGTGGTTCAGACATTGTACTACAACACCAATACCAAATGTCTTTTTCTTTTCAGTTTCCAGTTTGTGCATAATATACTTTCTCATTTGACTACTATATATATATTTATTTTTGTAATAATAATAATAATAATAATAATAATAATAATAATATAATAATAATAATAATAATAAAATGTAATTAAGGAATATTTTTATTTTGAAGGAAATATGTGTGATCATATGAGTTTAGCCTTAATATTATACTTATAAATAAAATAATTTATGTGACTAGATTAGCATTATTTGTTTTATATATAAACCAATATACTAAAGCTGTAAGAGCATTCACATGAGGTTTCTCATTCTCCATTTACTAACAATCAATCACAACCATGCACATATTACATTAAAAGTTTTTACAGTTTCTTTCTCCTTCACTCACAACCACCTTTAACAAATATTAAAAAATAATACAGTTACCTATTTTTTCATAACCGTGAGGAAGGGGGCCTTCCCTCCCTTCCTTGCACCATTGGGGAGCACTCAAAGATCTTGAGTGAAAAGTCCTAAATGCCCTTCATATAACATCCAAATTACATCTATGTCATGAGCCATTTATCTAGGGTGTCAAGACCATTTGTGAGAAAACAAAACCTTCTATCTCCCTCTTTACTTACGGTTCACCCAGATACACACATAAACCCTCCATAAATTTCAACTAAACACTCCCAAAGCACCCTTATTAAGACTAAAGTACTAAGGTTTTGAGGTAATAAGAAGCTCTTGGAGCTTAACAAGGGACGTTTATCTTATAATCTCATCTTTCCTAGCTATAAGCTAGTAGTAAGTACACTTAATCTTTTTTTAATCATGTATTAGTGTCTAATATGTAAAATTTGTGAAACACCTTTGTACACGTGATGAGATTAAGGTTTAAAACAATTACTTTAAGGAGGATAAACTTGATTAAATAGTGGTTTAGGGTAGGGAACCAAAACCGTAGGTAAAGGGGTGGCGTTGCATTTTAACTTGTAAATGGTACTCATGTAACATGTTAAATGTTTAAAACATGGTTAGTGATTTGGAATGTGTTAAATGTTGATGATGATTTATACTTTTTTACATGTGATATTAGTTGAAATAAACATGGTTTAAATTTAGATCATCATGGGACTAAAAACTAGTTAGTAGGATGTTTGGAACTTTAAAAATGCAAGGAACATGTTATGAGTACAAATCAGAGTTTTTGCACTAAAATGGGTTGTTGTTAGTTAAAACAAGTGTAAAAATATTATTAATCATGATTAGGATGCTACTAGGTGGTTTAAATATGTTCACGATGATTAAGGACACCCTAAAACCCTAATTTTGCAAGATTGAGTTTTAGAGAAATGTTGTTACACCCCGCCAAGGCAGAAACACGGGATGTAACCTGAAAGGCTTTCAAGCACAAGATCCAAGAAACCATCTAAGTAAAACATAAGTTTTCATTCCAGATCGTCAAAAGTTATAATTCGAGAAATTCATTGTTTTTGAAAACTAAGGATTTTACATTCAAACTTCGTAATATTTGCTAGTTCAAATAAAAATCCCCGCAAAAATGGTGTCGTGTAATGCATGCTTGAATCCCAAGTTCCATTCGTGAAAATCTATTACCTGAAAAAACATCCATAAAAGATTTGTTTACATAAAGTTGGTGAGTTCACAGGTTTTATCGACTCGCTGAGGGTTGTTCTTGGAAATTCGTTGGTGATTCTCGTAAATCGTTGAGAATTATTGTAAATTATTCGCGTTGAAAGGTTCGCGAAAACACACACATAATTAGTGAATCCGTGTTTCACCAATCACTGCCTAGCTAGGGCAAGATTTATGTACCAACATGAGCCCATAACCATACTCTGACATGTAGTGCCTCGCACATTGTACAATAAAGACAACGTAAATATGGTAGAATACTAGCACTCTTTGCATGTGGCAGGTTAGCGCGACTAACCAATAGTGGGGTGGTGTCAACCCAATAGATCTATTTAAGTGTTCCATGGCTAACTATTTAGCTAATGGTTACAGTGTAGTGTATGTACGAGGACTGTTGAGATCTCATGAACCAATTGTCTCATGTTTACACTTGTAGTCATGCTAGAATTCACTCTAAATGAAAGTAACTTGTATAGATGCATGTTTTTTCCCCAAAAATATCAAAGCAGTAAAAAGGGGCCATGAAACTCACCTGGTGTCCGAGTAAGTGATGTAGTAAGGCAGAAGCTAGAATGACTATAATCCCGATAAAAGGTGCCCTAAAATGTTAAGGACATCTTAAGTTTTGTGTACTTTGTTATTTACCATACATGTTGTTCACTTGACTTGTGGACCCCTATGTTAGTTATATGTGGGTCATATCTTGTGCATGTGACAATTGTTACTTGTTTCATGTGTACTTTGTAAAGTGTAAGGTTTTGAGAAATCCGGGCGTTTTATTGTAAAATTGTATCTATCGTGAACAAAGTGGACCCCACATGCCATCATGGGTTATGAATTGTTCCCAATCTAGCACGTGTGGTCGTTTTATGGCAAAACGTGTGCTTTAATATATGTTTCTGCCTTTTAATCTCAAAAGATAGTACTAACATACGTTATAGCCTTCTTAACACATGTTATTTGGTGTAGCTGAAACCTTCTCATACATTGCATTAAAAATCCGATTGGTTCATGCATTTAAAACAACTCGATTATACTTACCAATGTTCCATTAGACGGCCACATAGGTGTGTTAGTGTATTTCTAACGAAATCGTGTATATTTATCCTCAAAATGTAGTGAAGTGCGGAGTATGCATGTATATATATGTATGTTTAGTTTAAAATCGGTTTCTTGACACAATTCAAAGCCGAGAGAGGTTCATAAAACATGTATCATAATGTAGGTGTATGATGTACGTATAAACCATGTGTGTTTTGAAACCAATTATCCATAAATGAAACAATGTCTTTAAGAACTCATCGACTTATTGTGTGAATAGCCAATTACTAGGTGGTCAAGGATCGAGGGGTCAGGAAAACACAAAAAGGGCCTATTGTTATTAAGTTATAACTTATGATGATGATGAGTTTGATAAGGTACCTAGTTGATACAAAGAGATGATCGATTGCTTGGTCCTTCGGCTTCCTAAGTGGGCTTCCAACTCTTGATTGTTGTGGCTTGAAACGAAGAATGGTTAGGGTGTTTGTGGGGTGGTGATCGGCCGAGACTTAGTGTGACACATGCCAAATTCACTAGTCGAGTCCGTACAATTAACTGGTTTGTTTCACTATGTGCTTAGAATAACTGTGTCGGTGCGCCTCATTATTTGAACGACTTGATCACCTATAATTACCACTATATAAAGGGCCTTACCTTCACTCAAATTTCTTGCACCAACACCTCACAACTAACCTCTCACAAGCACTTTCTTCCTCTCTTCTCTTCTCTTGCTCTCGCACATTCCCAAATCATACCCCTCTTCCCTTTCAAGCTTCAAGAACTCAAGATTAGGAAGCTCGCTTAGAAACGAAGGTCCAAGCATTCGATCACATTCTTGCACCAACTAGGTACATTGTCAACTCACCATTACTTCTAGTTTTATCGACATTCTTGTTACCCGACCCTCGACCCCTAGTCGTCTAGTGATCGACCATATCTTGCATATAAGTTAATGATTTTCTAAAGGCATTGTCTTGTTTATTGTTGATTGATTTTGGAATACACACATGTACACATAAAAATAATCGCATGTATGCATATCACCCGCATCATGATTAATTTTTTATAAACCACACTCGGCTTTAATAGTTGTTAAGGAACCAATTTTTGGATCAAAACATACACGATCACATATAATGTTGCACATATTCAAAACTCCTGGATTACACAAAACAATACACCACTCAAGTACAAACCAGACGCGTAATAGTTGTCACGTGCATAAACATTGGCCCACATATACATGACACAAGGGTCCACAAGTCGGGTGTGAACAACTTGTATGGTAAACAACAAGTATACAAAACTTAAGATATCTTTGACGTTATAGGGCACTTTTTTTTCGGAACAGTAGTTACTTCTGCTTTGCTAGATCATATAACGAGACATCAGGTGAGTTCCGTGGCCCCTTTTTATTGTTTTGCATCTTCGGGGGAGAAACATGCTATAGATCAACATATATACATGACAACAATATGTGTTACATGAGTTGGACCCACAATTATCGCAGATCAACAAAAATTCCTCGAAAAACTATAACCATTAGCTTAGCATTAAGCCATGGATCATATGAATAGTACTATTTGGGTTGACACCCCCTTTCACTGTTAGTCGCGCTAACACATACGAATGCATATTATCCATACTTTACAATGTCTCGCGATAAGGCATTGGGGCGGGGTGAACATGAATGTCGTGGTTTGGTTATGGTGCTCATGGTAACTATATTCTGCATGGACACAAATAACGAAACTTTCTGAGTAACAAAATTGTTTTATCGAGTCAACAAAACCTACGAACTCACCAACTTTTTAGTTGACACTTGTAAGCATGTTTTTCAGGAAACCAAGTAAGGACATTAAGGAGCCAAGTTTAGGACTGCATGAAGAAGGCCTTATCTTGTGGGTTTGACGTAGCTGTTTGAAACATTTGTTAGGAATTGTAATCTGTATTCGACTACGTGACTTATGTGTTTGATGAAATAAATGACATTTAGTATTTCTCGTATAAACAATGTTTGTTATCACCATGTTCATCTCACCTCGCGTTTCCGCCTTAGGCGGGGGTGTGACACTTAGCCAATAGAGAGAGGGAGTGTTTTGTGTGTGGAAATGAGGGTGATCTTGGGTCCTTTATATAGGTGATCAAGTGATGTGATGACAAAACAAATGTGGTAGTCTTACTCCTCTTAATCAATGCATTGTTTAGGAAATTAATCACCATTTAGTGCAAGACAAGGAGTTGGAAAGTTTAATCAGAAAAAAAGGGGTGTTGACTTGGGTAGGAGTTTGGATTATCTTGGCTTTTTGTCTAAATAAGTATAAACTATTACATCATCAAGGTCTTAGACGATTTCATCATGCGTAGGAATGGATTTGAAGATCAATCTTTGTCATGTGATCTTGGATGGAATCGGCCAATACATATATAGTGTAGAAGTGATATTGACGTCTCCATGAACATAATTTTGTCATCATTTGGGTGTGGTGTGTCACTATCGGCCGAAGAGAAGAAAGGGATGGGAATGTTGGTTCCTAACTCAATGTGGTAGCTTATTCATCTTGGTAAGTGAAGTGTGAGGTGGTTAGTCCAAATGTGTATAAGATTTGGTGAGATTAGGGTGAAAACGACTAGTGAGAATAGGTTTGGTTTGGATCGGCCGCATGTGGTGAAAGAAAGAAAAATAATGGTGACTAATCCTAGAGACAAAGATTTATCTTTACCTTGTGAAAGTGATGGTTCTTTTCTTGTTCCTTGAATCCGATTGGTGTGGAGTACTTGTAGGAAAGATCATGATTATGATAGAATGGTTAAGTTGATTATCCATGGCTATTTTGGTATAAGAACTTGACAACTATTTGAAAGGGACATGAGGTTGTCTAGGTTTGGTGGTTTCGGCCGACTCAAACAAAAAGGAAAAAGGATGGTTTAGGTAAGGATCACACATAGAGTTGAGGCGATCATAAAAGCAAGGCCTTGTTTGGTATAATTATGGATTTGGATTTAATGGCATGCATGTCTAATGAGGACAAAATGTGTGAAAGTGACTTGAGATGGTCTTGTCCCTTTCTTTCTCACATAGTGTCGTGTGTGTGTGCTAATCATGTGGCCGATTATATGTAAACATTCGTGGATTTCATGGATAGTTTGTTTGGTAATATATATATAAATGTACATGGATATGGCCGACAATGTGTATGTAGTTGTGTGTGTACATGATGCGTTATTGTTATCCATTAGTTATCTATAGGAATAGATCTTTGAATGTTAACATACATATGTGTGATCCAATGTGTCAATAATACGTGTAATTGTAATAATATAATTATTGATCTGGTCATGAATACATATGTTATTTGTTGAAGAACATTTGTTGAATATAATTTTAACTCATGTTAACACATGCTTGTTCCTTAGTAGTGTTTCATGATTTTATGTGTGTTAATTGTCATAAACACATTGTGAATTGTTCGGATTTGAGTGGAATTATGTAATTTCCCACTTTGGTATTGTCACGTGTAGTGTTGTTTTGTCCCTACGTACTAACTGGATACCTGGTTGCTCTCTGTTGAGCGTTTGATTGGCTTGATTGCTGAACGCCAATTGTCGCTGATGAGTCGGGTGTTGTATGCGTAAATGGAAAATGTAACGAATTCCTGAAATTTCTTGGGCTTGCTAGACTCGGGATGACATAGTTACTGTAATAATGTCTAATGCACAAATGAAACGTTGTGAATCTAGTTAAGTGTACGGATATTGTCCTGAAAAATTGTCGGGTGTCACAAATGTGAAAACGTATTTCATGATAAAAACAACCCCTAGATATTCTATGAGGTCAATAAAGGTGGTCCATAAGAAAATTTGGGATTAACATGTCAAACTATGTGTTTTTTTAACTTGTTAGTGTGTTAGGAATGCTTAAAATGCAAAGTGTTAAGCGATCTTGCCATGAAATGGATTGTATGTTTTCATTATTATCAATGATTATTTTGGGTAATTAAACCTAAGAATTGGCTTATTTGAATAATTAGAATGGTTATTTTCATTAAAGGGCATTTTCCAAATGTAAGTGTGTGTGTATAGTGGAAGGTTATATAGAAAACCCTTATTAGAATGAAAACCTAAGAAAACCCTATGTAACGAACTTATTTTTTATGAAAATTTTAGGGCGTGTAATATACAATATTTTAAGCATTTTGAGCCAAAAAAATTTAAAAAAACACCGAGCATTTTTTTTAAAAAAAAAAATTCGGGCAACACATGTTATTTTCGTGTAACATGTGTTACTCGAAAAACTTATTTATTTATTTTTTTTAAATTGCTTGGCATTTTTTTTATTTTTTTTACTCAAAATGCTTTAAATCATGTATTACTTGCCCTAAAATTTTCATAAAAAAATAAGCTCGTTTCATAGGAGTTTCCAGGATTTTCACTCTAAGAGTATGTTTCCATAGGATCCCTATATATATATATATATATATATATATTATATATATATATCAATAAAAAACCGTCATTTTATATGAACAATGGAGATTTTATAAGTACACGTCTTAGTGTATTTTCTATATTCTAAACTAGGAATCTATATTTTGAAACTATTTGGACACAACAATGTATTTTGTAAACTTAAATACAAGTCGCTGTGTTGATTTTCGGAGACACGACGATACTAGTCGACTTTTGGGAAAAAAATTATATAAGTATATATTTTTCTTGATGCTTTGCGCTAAATGTGTGTGACAACCGTCACCCTTATATTTTTGAAAATTGTCAAATTATAGTCCTTCGCGTATTCAAACGTTTGTATTTTTAATCTCTGTAAGTTTCGCCGTGTTCAAATTTAATTTTTGAACAGACTAGAACTTATCAATTATATCTATAATTGATTGGGTATAAGTTTTAATTAAATGCGTATGTTAAACGTATTCGTAAAAGAATTTTATAAAAGAAAACGTCAAGTTTTATATAAAGTCTTAAAAACTTTTTAAGTTAAGTAGATTAACTTAGTTAAACTTTTATAAAGAAAACTTAACCAAAAACATAATATAAATAACCAAGTATAAACTAGAGGGACCAGATCTGCCAATTTACAAAGTTTAAAAAAAAAGGCTTTCCCTCTCTCTCCTTGCTCGCATTTCCGGCCAGGCATGTCGCCGGCGGTGACCGAGCTCCGGCGAGCCTCAAATTCGTTTATTTCTGTTCTTTAATTCGTTTTTTTTACTTATTCCATAACGTTTCTCCACTTCAACTTTACGTTTTCCCTCTCTTAAATGAGTCAGAAAACGCGTTTTAATCACTATTGAATTCGGGTTTATACTTGTAACCGCCGGAATTTACTAAGCTTGATGAAACGCCACTTTTTCAAGTCCATTATACAAACCAAACATAGCATTAGGTTTCTGAACTCATTCCTTTCAAAACCCACCAAAAATTTCCACGAAAACTCGTCCAGAACACGTCCAATTGACGAAAGTTTGTGCGGCCTTGAAGCTTTTTTGCGACCTCATTACGCCTTGTGAGTCCTAATTTTTCATGCCATTTTGTTCCTCATTCATCCCTAAACAAAAGCCCTATGGTTCAGACGCTTAATCGTGTTGAATCGTGGTTGATTGTTTTAGGATTGGGGTTAGGGTTTATGTTAGTAAGTTTGGGGAGATGATGATTAGGAAGTATTGTTAAAAATCTTTATTTTTCAAACAAAATAACAAATCTAGTTCTCAGCCTAGTGGTTGGGTGTTTGGATTGTCAAAGGGAGAACTCAGGTTCGAGTCCCCTATGGGGCATGAATTCTAGTGTTTTTTTTTTTCTCCTTCCTTGTCCTTTTCCTTTTATATTTTTTTTTATTAATTAAATATATATATTAGTCATAATCTTAAAATATTCATAGAAAATTCATTTTTACTCCAAAAAATTATGAAAATTTAGGGGAAACATCTTGACACCCTAAAGAAAATTATCATATTTTTACTTTCTGGAAAATACATTATTTTCCTATTTTCTTGAATTAAATTTTTTTAATCATAATTAAATGATTAAAAATTCATTTTAAGTGATTTTAACCTCAAATTTTCTGGAGATTTATTTTTGTGTTTAATAAACTGAAATAAAATATAATTTCTCAGAAAAAGGTTATTTTTGTTATTTTTATTATTTTTAATCATTAAACGTTATTTAAACTCACTAAATATGTTTTAAATACAAATAAATTGAGAGAAATTATGAAAATAATATTTTCACTATTTCACATCAGAAAATAATTAGTTCTCATAAAAAAATAACATTTTTGGATCATCTCTTGTGTTATTTACTTTAATTTATATTTAATTAGATATAATATATTGTTTAGTTAAATATAAAATCATTAAAATCTATTTCGTGGATACTTTTCTATAAAGTAGAAAACGTTCCTAAGTGTGGGATACGTAAGTATTTTAGTCGCTTATTTGGTTAATCATGATATATTTATTTCAAAACTGTCGTCCAACTTACTATTAAAATTTTCATCTTCCCTATACGAGTCTAGCAAGCCCTAATACCTTAGATTTTGGATGCCTTAGACTTATAAGTCATTTTCCTCATTAGTATTCTTATATATATATATATAGGTTGAGTTCTTCGGAATTCTTAATCCTTTACGACGAACTTTCTTGGAATTTACACTTAGCAAAATTGTGAGTATATCTTTCCCCTTTTTCATGTTTTACACTTTTGGGGCTATTCATGTACATTATGACAAAATGTTATTCTATTACTAAATGCAATTCTCATGTGTGTTTGCTTTATGTTAATTTGTGTGTATCTATGGCTGTCAAAATCATTAACCGTTGTGGCCTTGCATTTCAATGAATAGTACTATGGTATATACCCCTTGTGACTCTGTTGAGAGACCTTGGTCATTGTCTTGTGATTCATTATACTCAAAAATTGGTTTTCAAAGTGTTGTCTTGTCTTAGGGTTGATTTTGACTGATACTGCTTAAATACATAATTGCAAACGGTATACAACACATGAATTGCTAATCACTTTTTCTACTATATGTATTCAAAACAGGGTATGCTCACCAATACAATTTTTGTATTGACCAAATTATTTTTGTACATGTTTCAGGTTATTTTGAGATGCATTCTTTAAGCTTTCGGATTATATTTAGATTTTGATTCATTGTATTTCAGTTTAGTTGACATTTAGATTTGTTGTATTTTATTTCATTGTAATAAACTATTTAATCAATGTATCTAAATTTACACTTTAGTCCATGAGCTATTGAACAATCGTCACTACGTGGCACCTCGATGATTCCGCCATCGGATGGAGTGTTACAATGTGTGACATACATATACAAGTTATGTTGGTGTTAGAGTGGTTTGTGGTGAAGTTCTTATACCCAAGGTCACAGGTTCGAACCTGGTGGAGGGAATTTTGTTTTTTTTCATTTTTAACAGCTTTATTTAATAATATATACCATTGGTTTCATTTCAAAATACCAGTTGTGTTGCTGGTGGAGTGGTTTGTTGTGAAGTTCTCTTTCCCAAGGTCACAGGTTCGATCCTGGTGGAGTGAATTTATTTATTTTTTTCATTTTAACAGCTTTACTTAATAATAAATACAATTTGTTCGTATTAAAACATCAATTGTGTTAGTGGTGTAGTGGTTTGAGGTCCATTTTGTTAAATAAAAGGTTACAAGTTCGAGGCTGGCCAGTTGCATTTTTTTCCATTTCAACAGCCATATTTAATGTTAAGTATAATCTATTTAATATTAAAACACAAACGGGTTTGGTGGTGTAGCGGTATGAGATGCATTTTCTTAGGTTCTAGACCAGGCGATTGTGGTAATTTTTTTTTATTTCAACAACCTTATTTGATGTTCTTAATCAGTTTTGCGCATACAGTAACCGAGTAAAGAAAAAATTCAAGATGAAACATAAATCACCGTGGTGCCCCCGCAATGCGCGCGGTAGAAATGACAACCTTTTGGCATTTTATAACTTTACACTTTTGTTTTTTTTCCAGTTTTTGTACCGTAACAAAACGAATTAGTAGTAGTAGTAGTACTTTTATTATTATTATTATTATTATTATTATTATTATTATTATTATTATTATTATTATTTTATGATTCTTGTAAAAATTTAATCTTCTTTTTTAGTATAAGTGGATTTTTTGTTTGCTTATTTGTTTGTTTATTTAGATTCATCAGGGTATGCTTGTTATCATATTAATTGATCATAATTCATAACTAAAAGATCTACATGAAGTCAATACATGTCAGTTCAAATCTTTAAACTCTGTATTGTTTCTTGATGATTAATTATCTGTTTATGTAATAATCATTAATTTTGTTTATTACAGCTTTTGAAATGTTGAATGTTATTGAATTAGTTAGTTTATAATGATGTTCATGATAGATAGATCAAGTTACTGTATTGTATGATATATAAGAAGATTGAATAAATAACAAAATTTTATGTATTTTCTTTTTAATAAAAGTTGTTTTTTGGGTGATTTTCACTATGCTGCAACTTGGTTTGACTTTATAATATTAGCCTAAAGTGGTAAATAAAGTTATGACTCTTCATAGTAATGATGATAAATGTGTGATTGTGTTTTAATTGTGTGGATGTAATACTAGACATTAAGATTATTGAGTTGCAAATAAATATTCAACTGACAAAACAGGATAAATTCTTCATGGACTCAGTTTTTAAAACGAAGAGGATGGATGTGTACGAGCCAACGCACCAGTTTAGTATTCTGGTGAGTTTGTTTTATCCAACTTTCATCTCTTTCATATTTATCTAAAACTACAACATTTCCTTTCATTTGGGGAGTATGATAGGGTAGTATGATCTGCACAATACAGGAGGTTGAATTGGAACCCTGTCCTTCTTATGCTGCAATACTTTTCTATGCAGCAATCACGTATATTCAAAACATGTGTCCTTTATTTATCAATTTATGGTTCTTAACATAGTTGATTGTTCTTAAAATTGTTAACTGTGATACATAGATGCCATTTTTATAGTTTAGATAGTTTTTATAAGGTAATATTAGATTTTACAAGCCCAGGACGCTCTCAAGGTATAAACTAGTTTAGTTATAAATGAATATATTTTTTCTAATTCGGTGTTTTAAAGTGAGGCAAATATCATAAAAACAACACTTAGAGCATCTCCAACGTTGGTCAAACAAACCACTCCAAACCGCTACGTCGGCATGTCACATCATTTCAAACCATTTCAAACAATTTTAAACCAAACCCCATTTTTTCCTCCAACCCCAAACCATTCCAAACCTTCACATCAGATCCACATCATCACATACTTTTCCTCTTTTATTTAACCTTTATCTAACTTTATATACTCTATTATTTTAATAAATAAATAAAATTATTTATTAATTAAAATTAGAAAAATATGTAAAACGTAATTTAAAAAAAACATAATAAATTAAAATTAAAACCACACATAAAATTCAAAAACACACTTACAATAAATTAAAAAAAATACACTTAAAATAATTTAAATAAGAAACAAACTGAAAAGAAACTAAAAAAACACAACTACTCTTCATCCTCTCCAACATTTATGTTAGCCCAGAGGTGTTCGGTCAAATTGTGTCAAAGGGTATGATGAGTTTCTCTATTACGTAAGTCTCTAATCCGTTGCAAGCGTTCAATAAAATTATTTTTCGGCCCATGTACTGGTGGTGGCACTTCATCATCGTCTTCGCTGTCCCAGTCACACATGGCATAACATTCGTCTTCAACGATCATGTTGTGCAGTATTATGCAAGCGTATATATCCGTTATAACTCTTACTTTCCAAATCCTCGTCGGACCTTGATTAATGTGCCATCGAGACTGGAAAACACTAAACGCCCTTTACACATCCTTTCTTGTTAGACTCATGTTTTTTTTTTTTAATTTCAGCTTATTGCCTTGTGGATAACTGAAGCTTTTAACAAGCGTCAACCATTCCGGGTAAATACCATTAGCAAGATAATATCCTTGGGTGTAGTCCATGTTGCTCACTGTGAAATTGCAAGGCGGTGCAAACCCATCTAGGATGTGGTTGAATATTGGTGACTGATTTATAATGTTGACATCGTTGTTCGACCCTGTAACTCCAAAAAAAGCATGCCAAATTCAAAGGTCACATGATGCAACCGCCTCGAGCATTATGGTGGGGCATCCGTGATCACCACGAGAATACTGCCCCCGCCATGCAACGGGCAATATTTCCATTTTCAATGCATACAGTCAACACTACCAAGCATTCCTGGAAAGCCATGTCGGTTTTCATGAGCGATAACAACCTTATGATATCCACTTCATTAGGCTTCATCAAGTACTCATTAGAGTGTAGTTCGATAACATACTTGCAAATTTTAAACATACCAATGTCGTACTTCACCGATTCATACGTACTCATCAGTTGTGTCAGCTCCTACGCTGTATGCCAGCTGACGTATGGCGGATGTGCAATTCTGAATCTAAGAAAGGCCTTTATTGCCAATAGCATCCATACGTTGTTGAAAGAATGAATAATTTCCAGATAAGTCGTTTACAATTTTAAGGAATAGTGAAATACTCATCCAGAAACGTCGTCTAATTTTTTTCATCATACATGGGCTGGCGAGCAAAGTAGTCATCCCATAGCCGCACGTCTCCATCCGTTCAATTCCTATTTATTAATTTACGCTTCCCCTTTGTTCTTTGCCTAGAAGTTGAGCTTCCGTCATTGGCTGATGATTGAGACATTGACAGATACATTTGTTCAACTTCGTCGTCCATCAATGTATTAACCGAATCCATGACGGTTTGCATGAATTGATTACATTGAGATCGTTAGCAAAAATGGGGAGCATAAGTAGAGGTTGAGCTTCAGCATACTCTTTCTCACTAGAGCTACCCGCACCATAAATATGACGTGTAGGCAGTTGTTCCGAGGGTTTATCGCTTGTGCTCATTGTGATGCGTGATTGAAAGATGTTTGAAGGATGGGTATAGAGTTTATAGTGAAAGATTGAAATGATAGTGAGGAGTGAATATTTGAGTGGGTTGGGTTTGTTATTTAAAGTTGTAAAATTGGTTAATTTTAATTTATTTATTTTTAAATTTCTGGTTATATTTTTTTTATTTAATTTTTTTTCCAACAGATATATGTTTTAACTCAAACTTTGTGATTTTTTTTTTATTTAAATCATCAATGGGCCCACCTTCTCTTAAACAAATCGGTCCAAAGGATTGGACAGACCAAGCTTGGTCCACTCCCTCCAATGCCATCCTCTCCTTCTCTCGGTCCGTCCGTTTCTATCGGACCCAAACAAACCTCCCATTGGAGGTGCTCTTACTGTTTTTTCTTAATAAAAATCACTCAATAATTTTTTTCACGTACAACTAAAAAACCACTATACTTTATGTTTTTTTTCTAATAAAAGTGACCAAAAAAGTGTTTTGCTTTTTTAATGTGGTTGTTGTTTTTTTAGTTTCTTAGATATTTTGTAATATTATTTTTATTTCCATAACAAATTATATGACAAAAAAAAACAATTGTTGCAATCAAAGTAATATTAGTTTTCCTAATTTAAATAGTTATACAATTTTTTACAAAGAAAAAAATTATATAATAAATAAGCATTGCTTTTAATCGATGTAAGACGCTTGAAGTACTTAACTTTCTTGATAAAAAAAACTTCTATCACTTTGATTTGTTTAAGGATACAAAAATCTCTATATATAATAAAGGAATAAGGTTAAAGCTCTCTAAGGCCATTTGGGGAACCATTCCCTTACGTGGCAGCACCACATTTAATATGCTATCGTGTAAGTTCCTCATTCATTTGGATCTTTGGGTTATGCCCGACCCGTTTGATTTAACATTTCAAAACAAAAGAAACACTCATCAGAAGTTTCATTCTTCAAAACCTTCTTTTCACTCTCTCTTCTCTCTCTCTCTCTCTCTCTCTCTGTTTCCCTCTTCTTTTCCTCTCCCCTTTTCTTTATTCATCTGATTTCTTCACGATTCTTCAAGATCTCTTGCTTTTTATCATCTCTCCCGACGGTGTGTTTGTTTTGTTTTCATTGAAGGTATATTTTTATTCTTTATTTATCTTCGTTATTTTTATTTTTTTCAAATTCTAATATATGTTTTTGTTATGAATGTTTTCTTTGTTTTGTCATCGTTGTATTTAGGTTATTCTCAAGCACCTGTTGAAAACTTGGTAAAAGGTATGTGTTTGTTTTGTTACTTTTGTAATATGAATTTTTTTTTTTCATTTGTTATTCTACTAATCGTTGATGTTTTCTTCTGTTACATCACTGGATCTGTGTTATTTCGTTGATGAAGAACATATTGTTGTTAAGGTTTGCTATTAGGGTTATGTTACTTCTCTAAACTTTAGAATGGTTTTCTTTTTGTTTTACTGTATTCGTTCGATTACTCTTTGTGTTTTTCTGATTATTTCTTTGTAATATGTTTTTTTAATTCAAATATTATTTTTTAAGATTCCTTTTTTTTTTGTAAATTATTTTTTTTACTTTTAGTATGTTGTTATATGTTAGATTAGTTATCTATGATGTATGATTATTTTATATGAGGAAAGTCAGAGCTCTGTTTTTTGGTTATTGTCATTAATATTATGTTGTTGTATGTTAGATTAGTTATTAGTTATGTATGTTCTTTGATTATTCTATATGATTATGAACTACTGATTGTTTAATTCTTCATGACAAAACTGTTGTTAGAAAAGTGTTGATGATGAAATACTTATGAGAAAACCCAAACTTCTGTTTTTTGGTTATTGTCATTAACACCATGTTGTTATATGTTAGATTAGTTATGTATGCTCTATGATTATTGTATATGATTATGAAATATTGATGGTTTAATTTTTCTTAGAATCTCATATTAGAAAACTACTATACTGATGAGGAAAGTCAAACATCTGTTTTTTTTATGTTTGTCATTAATATTATTTTGTTATATTTTAGATTAGTTATTTATGTTCTTTGATTATTGAATATGATTATGAATTATTGATATTTTAAATGTTGATGAGAATCTCTGATTAGAAAACTACTGATAATGAATTACTGATGAGTAAAGCAAAACATCATTTTTTGTTATTGTCATTAATATTATTTTCTTATATGTTAGATTAGTTATGTATGTTCTATGATTATTGTATATGATTATGAATTATTGATGGTTTAACTCCTGATGAGAATCTCTGATTAGAAAACTTCTGATAATGAAGTACTGATGAGGAAAATTAAATGTTAGATTACTTATTTATGAGCTATGATGTTTATTGTATAGGATTATGATTTATATTATGTTGTTATATGTTAGATTAGTTAATATTTTGTTTTTTTGTTGTTACAGGGTTATATTAGAAAGATGGGTTCTCGCATTTTTACAATGTTATTTCATCCTGAGATGTTAAGTTTGGTATTTAAATTTGTTTCTGATGTTTATGTTTTTATTTAATTTTTGTTGTGTCTTTATTTTTTTCTTATATCTTGCTGTTTTAGATGATGCCACTTACGTTTGACAAGTTTTTTCAATCCAATGAGCTGGCGTTGGGCGAATTTTGATTTAATAACATAACCTGATCTTCATTGGCATGTTACTTTGAGTTGATCGATGATGTTTTCTACTTCACAGATGGTTGGAAAAGAATGATGAGGGGTATTGGAATGACTTCCAATTGCTTTGTTTTTTTGGAATATTTTGAGCCTCAAGCTCTGAAGGTTATGTTTTTTAATTTGAACCAGAAGTATAGCATTGGTAATTGTTTCTATTATTCGGTTTGTGATTTGTCGTCCGACTATGTTGTAAGTTTGTTTTTTGTTTAATATATAATTGTATATAATTACACTGAAGTTTTAATTTATATTTTGATTAGTTGTTTAATTCATAAAAACCTTAATATTGTTTGCAGCCTGTTCCACGCGCTTTTTATTTCTACAACTATCATGATATTCTCCCTACACAAAGATTAGCATTGAGGCTTAAGATTTTAGGCAATGGGAGGTTACTTTTGGCCATTCAGAGGATGGTAAAAAGTGTTTCTTGCACGGTGGTTGGGTAAATGTACTTCGTGATCTTCGTTGAGGCGTCGTATGGTTGTTGTTTTCAAGCTCTTGCGTTCTTCACGTTATGAGATTGTTGTGTATCATCAAGATGGAAGTGTAGTCGATTTCGATGAATTGCAATCGGTCGCCAATGCCGCCACTCCTTCTGATGTTGTTGTTATTGATTCCGATGATTCAATGAGTCTCCCGGCTTCTACCTCTGTATCTGCTGCGGATCTTTTCTCCAACAAAAGCAAAGGTGAAAAGGGCCAGGTAAGATTTTGTTTATTTTTATATTTAATTATTTTTTTATAAGTTACAATAGTTTTGTATTTTTGCTTAATTAATTTATATTTACTTTTTTGCTATATAGCATCAGTTTTATATGAAAGCCAAGATTCAGAAGCGCATGGTAATATTCTTTTGTTTGTTTATATTTTGTATATATAAGTTCTATAAAGTTTAAGTTATTTTAATTTTGCTAATTAATATGTTTTGTGTTTTATTTAAGCAAATCACCAATGCACTGGCAAAGTCTTCTAGTCTGAAACCTGGAATGTCATTGAATGTTAAGTTTGATGATCAAGCACTGTCAAGGCTGAGGTGGGTACCGAAAAAAATGGTTGTTATAAGAAGTAAGTTTTATTGCATTTAAATTATTTTTTGTTTATTTATTTTAGAATTGTAAATTTTAAAAAAGCCTAATTGTATTTGTTTCCAATTTTGTAGAAGGGTGGTGATATTAGGGTGGAGGGTTCTTTTGAAGAAGAATGCATTGGCTGTTGGTGATCTTTGTGAATTTGTGTGGTGTAATTCTAATCGTCTTCTTACTGTTTCTAGGTTTAGTTCTGGGTTGTTTGTTCTTTTGACACAATGATAATTTTGGGCTGTTTTAGATGCTGCCACTTTTGAAGAAGAATGCACTAATGTTATTTGGGATATCTACATCCTTGGACATCTAATTTGTAAATTAACTAACTAATATATCCTTATGTGTAAAATTTTTGGCTAGATGAAAACATTAAGAGGTTGTTTATTTATGTTGATTGTTTATGTTGATTGTTTACTCACTGCTATTTAAATTGTTGTTTAAAAATATCTGATAATGAACTACTGCTCAGGCAAATTCAAACGTCTGATGAATAACCTTCTGAAGACCTTTGTTATTTTAAATAATTGTTTCCACATAGCATAAATAGTTTAACTCCTGTTGGAAAACCTCTGATGAGAAAGCTACTAATGATGAAAGCAAAACCTTTGATCAATAAACTTCTGATGAGAAAATCCAAACGTCTGATGTATAAACTTCTGAAGACCTTTGTTAGTTTATATAATTGGTTATACATACTTTAAATAGTTTAACTCCTGCTTTAAAACCTCTCATGAGAAAACTACTATTGAGGTAAGCAAAACCTTAAATCAATAAACTTCTGAAGATCTTTTTTTATAATTTATTATTTTACAGATATTCTAAGTGCTGAATTGATTTTAAATTCTGAATCGTCTTTGTTGTTTTTTAAAATAAAGACTTTTTTTGGGTGGATCTTTTGAAAAGTAATATCATATGAATGATAGGTTGTTTTCATTTAAATTTTAAATTTTTACCCGATTAGTGTATGAATTTGTTTTTTAATAAAGGTTGACCATAATCTGTTTTGCCTTTACCAATATTGTAGTTGTCATTTTCGTTACAAATGACAAAATATGTACAGTGTTTATATATGCTGATGGTTTAATTTGATTTTCCCAAATTTTCCATTTTAGTGTCTAAATTTGCTTTTTAAAAACTGTTGACCATAATGTGTTTTTGGCTTTTACTAATATTGTAAGTGTCCTTTTTATTACGTACATTTATTTGTTGTAACCAATGATGTTTAAACTGCTGATGACAAGTATATTCATATGAAGTACTGCTTAGCCAATCCAAATCTCTGATGAATAAACCTCTGAAGACCTTTGTTACTTTAATTAATTTTTTATACTACCGTAATTAGTTTAACTCCGGTTCAAAAAACTCTGATGGAGAATAGAACTGATGAGGAAATGAAAACCTTTTATGAATAAACTTCTGAAGCGGTTTTAATTTTAAATGATTGTTCTATAGAGATCCCATTTGTTTTATTGATTTTAACTTTGAATTGTCTTTGTTGTTTTTAAAATATAGATTTATTTTTTTATTGAATCTACTGAAAAGTAATATAATATGAATAATACGTTGTTTTTATTTAAATTTTGAAAATTTTCCTGATTATGGTATCAATTGGCATTTTAGGAAACAAAGAGGGGGAGCATGATATGTTCAAGACGCAAAAGCTAGGGAGCGTAGGAGGCAGGACTTAGGGTTAGTGAAGTTTATCAAGGGAGAGAATGGACGCGTTTTAGTCAAGGAACATGACATTAAGTTGCGATGGCAAACGTACTTCCATAATCTCTTCAACAACGGGAGGGGTTTCCAACAAGAAATTGACAACTCATCTACTCCAAGACTTCAAAGGAATAATTGCTAATGTCGGCGTATCACACAGGGAGAGGTAAGAGCAGCACTTAATAAGATAGGAAGGGCTAAGGCGGTTGG